>MU843709.1:17078-44580 GCA_030867255.1 Colletotrichum somersetense | reverse complement strand
CCTTTAAGAAGGTAAATAAGCTTACTAGAGAGAAAAGTGATAAGGAAGCCTTTTATAGAGGTAACCTTTACCTTTCTGTCTTAGCTTTAGGTAAAGCTCTATATAACCTTAAAGCTAAGCGTACAGCCTAAGCTAAAGTAGCTATATAAGTAGTTACTAAGGTAGAAGCTATATAGAAGGCTAAGATTACTACTGCTATTAAGGCTACTATTAATACTGCTTTTAGTAAGTTATTATAAACCTTTAAGTATATTTAGACTTATATTACTAACTTATTTATTTTAGTTAAAAAAAAAAAAAGGTTAGTCTATAGACTATACTTTTACTAGTAGCTAAGACCCTAGCTAAGCCTAAGAAGGCCAGTTTAACTTTATTTATACCTATATTTAAAAATAAAAGTAAAAGTAAGGCTAAAATAGTAAATAAAAAAGAAGGTAAAAAGCTTAAGGCTTTAAATCTTTTTCTATATACTGCTTACTTTTACTTTATAATCTTAAGTAAAAACACTAAAGTGTATTATATACACTCTACTGCTATAAAAAAGGCTGCCTATATTAAAGATAAGTGTTTTAAGTATACTGTTAATAGCTATACTTATAAGGAGGCACCTAAGTCGGCTATAAGATTTATCCTAAAGCTTTTAGCCCTTCTTACTTAAGGTAAAAAGGCTTTTACTTTTATAAGTTTAGTCTTAATATATTAGTATATTAGATCTTAATTAACTATTATTTTTAAAAGCTAGGCTGTATTTATAGTAATATTTATAAGGCCTTTATAAGGCTAGTAAGAGAGGTAATAAAAAGGAAAAAAAAAAAAGACTTTTAAAGTATTATTCCTAAAGGTCTTTAACCTCTTTTAAACCTAAGCCTAGGTCTTTTTTAATTAAAAAGTAATAGTAACGCTTTAGTATACCTTACCTCTCTAGTTATAAAAGGCTATATAATCTTTAACTTTATTAAGTAGGAGATTATAGTCTTTTATTACTGCTAGTAATTAACTCTTACTATATACTGCCTTTAGGTATTTTTATTTTTTCTTTTAGAAACCTTATAAGGTAAAGTCTTTTCTTTAGAGGCCTTATAAGGTATAGTCTTTTTAATAGCCTATAGGCTAGAGTTATAGTCGCCTTTTAAGGTAGGAATTAGTTTTATATATATCTAGATAGGCTAGGCTATAGCCCTAAATTAAGTCGTTTTTTTTTACTATTTTAAAGCTTTTTTATAATTATTCTATATATATTAGTTAAGTTAAGATATACTTTAAAGTCTAGAAACTTTTTTTATAAAAGGTTCTTTATTAAACTATCTATTAGTATATCTTTTATAGCTATATACTTTATTTCTAGGCAGCCAGCAGTATATTTCTAATAAAGCTATATATTCTAGATATCTATATAATAAAGGTAGGTTATAATCCTTTTATTAGTTACTATAACTAGTCTAATTGTCTGCTTACTATTATAAAAAATAGTATAAGGCTGTTTAGGGTTAAAGGCCAGCTTATAAAAGAGTCTTTATAGCGCTATAACTTCCTTTACTATTTCCTATAGGGAGAGAAGCTCTACTTTAGTTATAGAGGTTATTACTGTTAGCTGTCTTAAGGCCTTTTACTATATTAGTCCTCTAAAGAGTGTTATAATAAAGCCTTATAACAATTTATATATTTCTTTATTATCTATATAGAAAGCGTTACTTACTATAATTACTACTAGTAGTTATAGTATTTTTTTACCTTTTAAGCTTTTAAAGCTTAGTATAAGGTGGTAGGTTTTATAAAGGTATAAAATTATCTAATTAATTAACTAAAAGTGTTTAAGACTAGGATTTATAAGAGACCTTAAGAGTAGTATAACTATAAACGCTATATCTAGCTATATAAAAATAGTTATATAAAAGATAAAACTAACTTTTTTCTAAAAGGTTTTAATATCTATAGCTATAGCCTTACTTTTATATACTGTTAATATAGTTATAGGCAGTAGTATAACTAGATAGACGTTAACTATAAGGTTAAACTTCTTTACTATTATTTTAATATAGCTATTATAGGTAAAAAAGATCTTATTTTTTATTTAGTCTTATAGTATATAGACGCCTAAGTAGTATTCTACTAGTCTTTAGTCTTTTAATTTATAAGCTGTCTTAATACTATTAACTATAGTAGCTATATAAGCTGTATTATCTCTATAAAATATAATAAAAATATTATCTATATAGAAAATAATAATAATCTAGTGCTTTAGATCCTAATATAGGTAGGGTTTTTCTATAGCTAAAGTAAGTCTAAAGCGTCTTAATATATTAAAAAGCTCTTTATACTAAAGGTAAAATATATCTTATAGTCTATAAAGCGCTTTATATAGTTAAACGTATTTCCTTTTAATTTTAAATCTATCTAAAAGCTTATAAGTAACTAGCTTATTATATAGATTAATATAAGCGTTTAGAAACGTAATTATAATATTATATTAAAATATTTTTAGATTAAACTATACTGTTAAGGTAATAGCTAGCTAAAACGTTTTTACTATAAGTATAACTATATAAGTATTATATATTATAGCTACTTAAAGGTCTCTATAGATATAGATCCTTACTTTATAATAGTCTAGCCTATTATACTAGTCTAGTTTATATATAAATACCTACTTTAAGGGAAGCAGCTTTATATATATTAGAAGTCTGTTAATAACCTTCTAGATACCTTTCTCTATTAGCTTCTTTATTTCCTACTAAGCTGCTTTTATAAATAGGTTATATAGTATAGTTAGAAGGTTAAAAAGCTTTTTTTAAATATTTAAGGCTTTTAAAAGGTTATTAGCTGTTATTACTACTGCTTTAGTAGTTACTTTACAGCTAACTTAGTTATATTATATTACTATATATAGTACTTTATAAAGTATATAGTATATTAGATTATCTTTTTAATCTGCTTTTTAATTAAGAAGATAAGTCTAAATAAAGTCTATATTAAAACGCTATTTAAGATTACTTTTATTATCTCTAGTATATCTAGTAAAGCTATATAAAGTAGTAAAAAGCTGCCTAGGCTTTAGCTAGTGCTGACTTTACCTTATAGACAGGCTATAGTCTCTTGCTTTCCCTCTCTATAGTCAGTCTAGTAGCACTAGTGTCTCTAACATCGCCTTTAGTCTGCTTAGCCTATTTAAACTTAGGTCTAAGTGCTTAGTACTAGTCTTACTATTAGATATAGTCTTTAGGTTAATAGTATTTATAACTATAGTAGTCTCTATACTTCTAGTCTCTAGCCTAGCAGTATCCCCTCTTATAGCCTTTAGTATACTTTTAAAGTTAAAAGTTAGCTTAAAGGTTATTAGTTTTATACTCCTATAAGCTATCTTAAGCGTTAAAACGTCTTTTAATATAAAAACTAAAGATTAGGTTTTAACTAGTTATTTAAGCTGTTTAGTATACTTAAGAAGGTTATTTTTTTTAGTGTTAAAAGCCTTAAGTAGCTTTAAAACTATACTTATTATACTTATAGGTTTCTAAATATCTTTTATAATAAAGCTACCTATAGTAATAAGTAAGGCTTTTACTTTATCTTCTTTAAATAGAATTTTAATTTATTAAAAGTAATATTATATATAATTATAACCTGGTTAAGTGTAGGGATCTAGATCTTATATAGGTTATAGGTATTAGCTATATATCTAATAAGGTATTTAATATACCTATATAGAAACACTTTAAAGTGTTAGTATTTTATTTTTTTCTTTTTATCCTTTAAGAGTAGGTAAGCTCTATAGCTATAAGTATAAATACCTCCTTAGTGTAGATATAGGTCTTAAGTTATCCTATAGATATACTTAGGTGCCTACTATCTAAAGTACTGCTAGAACTATTTTTTTTAACCTAGCTAGGTAATTTTTATACTATATCCTAGTATAGGCTAATATTATATATAACTATACTAGTAAAAGTGTATTTATCCTATAGTCCTTCTGGTAGACCTACTGTAGTTCTTATTCTTATACTATATAATATAATCTTAAGTCTTATACGCTTTACTTCTCTTATAGGCTTTTTTATATATACTAGCAGAAGCTTAAGGTTAATACTAGTGTTTATTACCTACTGTTTAAAAGCTATTTTACCTTTAAAACTAATAACTACTTTTTTATTATCTATTTATATCTTATAGATTACTAAACTATATTAACGTTATACCTAGATTTTAAAAGTATAAATAAGCTTAAAGACCTTTTTTATTATCTTATTTTTAAAAAAAAAGCTAAAAAGCTAAATAGGTCTTAAAAGATCTAATAGTATAGTCTTATTACTTAGTCTTCTAAAGGCGTTTTAGAAATAACCTTCTATATATATATTATAGTATAGTGCTTATATTAGACCTTTAAAAGGCCTTTAATCTTTACCCTCTAAACGCTATAGACTAAGTGCTAAAAGGCTTTAGGGCTAAGGTAGCCTACTTAAAGGTCCTAGAGGTTAGTATTATTATTCTTTATTACTAAAGCCTTTTAATAATTAGGCTTTTAATATAGTAATATATTAAACTAGGTTATTATTATAAGGCCTATAAAGCTTACTTATATTAGTAGGTAGATAAAAAAGTAAAAAGAAATAGGCTTATATTTAAGGAAGGTAAGATTCTTTTTTCTAACTAGTTAGGTAATTACTATACTGTTTAAAAGCTTACTATAGTATAAGGTAGTATTTAGTTTATAATACTAGATACTGCTTTTTATAAGGTAAGCCTTAAATATAATATTAATATAAAAGCCTTTAATAATAGTAACGTTTTTTAGCTTAAGATCTTTAGTATTATATCTTTTTTTTCTATAAAAAGTATTCTTAATAACTTTTATACTTATACTTAAGATATAAATATAAGTAGTGCTAGCTTTAATAAATTCTCCCTTAGTATAAGGCTTATAAAATCTTTTAATAAGGAGTTTCTTATTATTTATAAGGTAGTAACTACTATAGCTATTATATACTATAATATTTAATAATATATAGGGTTATCTAAAAAAAGTAAAAAATATAGTAAGGAATCTAAATAAGCTTATATTCTTTTTTACTTAGCTATAAATAGTTATTATAATAACCTAACTAGAATACTTTATAGTAAAGTCTTATACCTAGAAAAAGCTTTATTATCTATATCCTCTACAGCCTTACCTATTTAAGTAGCTATAGTTAGTATTACTTATAAGCTAGCTAAGTTTTTAGTACTTTCCCTAGAGGTAGTTAAAAGCTAAAAATATTACTTAGTCCTTAATATATATAGCTTCCTTATTAGTAAGCTTTTTTATATAGATTAACTCCTCTATAAGCGCTTTTTAGACCTTACTACACTTATATAGATACTAATAGTGCTTTACCTTATATAAACACTTCTTTTTAATTATATTCTTATTTTCTAGTTTATCTAAATAGCTACTAAAGGTTATAAAAAGGCTAAAACTTTTACTATTACCTTTAAAAAGTACTTCCTCTTAATAAAACACTCTAAATATCCTTTTATATTTATCTAAAGATAAGATTAGGCAGTTAAAACTTTTATCTCTAATTAGCTTATTTAGGTTTTAAGCAGCCTATATTAAAGTAAGCCTAGTTCTAATAGCTCTTAAGAAGCTTTTTACTGCCAGGACTCTTTAGACCTTAGGTATATTATATATATAAGTATAGCTATAAGCCTAATACTAGTCTATATACTAGGTTATTAGAGCTATATTACCTTAAGTCGCTTTTAAAAGGACGTTATTATACTTTTTATAGACTACTAAAGTCGTTATAAAGGCTAAAGATACTAGGTTTTATTATAAAATATATATAAGTGCCTATATAGTTGCCTTATTCTTATAAAGCTGCTTTATTTAGGTATTTAAAAGCTTCTATAGGTTAACTATATAAAGGATAAACGCTTTTATAAATTAATAACTAGCTAAGACTATTATTTTAGTCTAGCTCTAACTAGTATAGTCTCTAACTAGTTACTTATAGTTATCTTTAATATTATTAAACTTTATAAAAACAGGCTTTTTAAATATAAATATTTCTTTAAGTTACTTTTTAACTATTAAAAATATATAGTTAACGTCTATATATAGGTTTTCCTTCTACTACTTCATAAGACGCTTATAGTAATTAGCTTTAAGTTTAACTATATATTTAGTAATAAGTTTAAAAGAGTCTAGTCTTTTAAAAAGGTATATATTATCTTTAGAAACGTCCTTCCTATCTAGATCTATAAGCTTCTAGATGTAGGCTGTCTTTACATATACTTAAAAGGCAATATACTATATAGGCTAGTCTGTTTATATATTAAGGCGCTACCTATTGTTAGGTATACTAGGTTAGGTAACTATAGATATTATTAATAGCTAGTCGCTTTAGTTAAAAGTAAATAGTAAAAACACTTTTATACTCCTCTACCTAAAAAAAGGTCTTATATAGAGCTAGGCTTATAACTATTATAGGTAAAAAGTATAAAGTTAACCCTTTATAGTAAGAAGTGCTTAACTAAGGCTAAAAGTAACTATAGTAGCTGGTCTCTAGATAAATATAGAGAAGACCGCTTAGTAATAGCGTTAGTGTAAGCACTATAGCTACCAGCCACTGTTACCCCAGCCACAGAGGCTGTACAGGACCTCCTGTAACAGTCTTATAATTATTATCTATAGTTAGGTTTTCCTCTTACTACTTTATAAGTTACTTATAGTAAGTAGCCTTAAGCTTAACTATATATTTAGTAATAAGTTTAAAAGAGTTTAGTTTTTTAAGTAGGTATATACTATCCTTAAAGATATCCTTACTATCTAGATTAATAAGTTTCTAAATAAAAGTAGTCTTTATATATACTTAAAAAGTAATATACTATATAGGCTAGTCTGCTTATATATTAAGGTGCTGCCTATTATTAGGTATACTAGGTTAGATAACTATAAATATTATTAGTAGGTAGTTACTTTAGTTAAAAGTAAATAGTAAAAATACTTCTATACTCCTCTACCTAAAAAGGGGTCTTATATAGCGCTAGGCTTATAACTATTATAGGTAAGGAGTATAAGGTTAACCTTTTATAGTAAGAAGTGCTTAACTAAGGCTAATAGTAACTGTGGTAGCCGGTCTCTAGATAAATACAGAGAAGAGCGCTTAGTAATAGCGTTAGTGTAAGCACTGTGGCTACTAGCCACTGTTACCCCAGCCACAGAGGCTGTGCAGGACCTCCTGCGACATCATCTTATTCCTAAATATAGCTCTTTTGTTTCCTTATAGAAGCTTAACACAGGCACGGCATGGTATCTAATTCTACTGGTAGCCTGCCTAAGGGAACCGCTTGATATTAACGCACTGAAAACAGCGCTGGCTGCTCTAGAAGTAGAAGAGGTTTGTGACATAGAAAGACAAAAGTTACTCTATATGTTTCTACTCTTTTAGATAAGATAGACTAACCGTATAAAGTATAGGCTGGCTCCTTGCCAAGACTTATAGAAACCTTATCGGCTGTAATAGGTAGTTATTTCTTACCTTATGCTCTGAAAAACGAGTCAGGCATTGGAGAATTCAGGTCTGCACAGCCCCAGACGTGACCAGATGTAACTTCCTGCTTCCTAGGTAATTCGGATACACCGAATTAAATCGGGGTATTTTCTTCCGCATCAGATACTTAATTAACCAGGGTTATCTTTAATGGGAACTGGGGCTTAGTTGTCATGTAGATATTATCACTCTGGAGCATTGTATCCGGAACATTAAAATTACATAAGCTGTATAGACGACACGCTGACTTTAGAAGGATGAGATCCTAACTCGAGTATAAAAAGAGAGAAGACAACAGGATTGAGATTCCAACACTCGCTTTTCAATAACATTCTCTCTTTTACAACCACTCTTTACCACACTGTAGTCTTTCTTTCTTCATCTTCAATTTTCTTAATGGGTTTCATCAAGACAGTCAAGGCTTTGGTCATTACCCTGCCTGCTGTTAATGCAATCAGACCTCCTACTATTAACGGTTACAATCTCGCTTGGTCAGATGACTTCTCTGGCGCTGCTGGGACGCTACCTAACGCCTCAAATTGGATTTTCACTACTGGAACATCTTACCCTGGGGGCGCTGCGCAGTTTGGTACTGGTGAAATTGAAACCTACACCAATGCCGTTGCAAACGTACAACTAAGTGGCAAGGGCACCCTACAGATTACTGGTCTTCAGGATTCTACTGGAGCTTGGACCTCAGCTCGCATGGAAACCCAGCGCACTGACTTCGCGCCTACAGCTGGCCAGAATATGCTTATCCAGGCTAGCCTTGCCTTACCTGATATGGGTACTAAGGGCCTTGGCTACTGGCCTGCATTCTGGGCACTTGGAAGCTCATTCCGTGGGAACTATAAGTAAGTTGTTATTGAAGCTGATAACTAAATTAACTTATAAAAGCAGTTTGCTAATAACAGACATAGTAACTGGCCTGCTTGTGGCGAACTTGATATTATGGAGAATGTCAACTCTGCGGATAAGGCCTGGGGTACAATGCACTGTGACGTCAGCCCAGGCGGTGCTTGTAACGAAAAGAGCGGTCTCTCCAGTAATCTGGCATGCGCTGGAACTCCCTGCACGGGCAACTTCCATACGTACACTATTGTGGTTGACCGCTCTTCGACGCCTGAAGCTGTGTATTGGTACCTTGATGAGGTTCAATACTGGTCGGTCAACCAAACCCAGATGACCGAAACCATTTGGGCCCAGACTGTACAAGTTCCGTATTACCTTATCCTTAACCTTGCTATAGGTGGCGAATTCCCAGATAACTACTATGGCAGCACCACCCCAACTGCCGAAACTGCTTCTGGCGGCGTCTTTGAAGCTGAGTACGTTGCTGTTTACTACACTTAGATTATAGTTGTGTTTGCTTAAAGGGATTATTAAGTACTTTTAGCCTTAGTGGAACTTTTGTCTAGAACTTTAGATATAGGTATACTATTACTATACTAGGTATATATCTATAGAAAAGAATACATAATATTATAGCTAATTCTTTATACTATATAAAAGTTTTTAAACGGCTTAGTTATTATTATTACTGTTATTATTATTATTATTATTATTTTATTATTATTTTTATTTTTATTATTATTATTATTATTTTTTTATTGTTATTATTATTGTTATTATTGTTACTTTCTTTAATACTAAAGTAGTAACTATACTACTACCTTACCTATTATTATTAGCGTTAGCTACGTAGGTAATATTTAAGTTTATATGGTAAGAGATTTAACGCTAGTATAATATAAGGTAGCTAACGTTAAGAAATTAAGATAGCTAACGTTTTTATATACTTGTAATATAAGCATTAGGAAAAACTAGAGGATTAATATATAGAAGAAAGTAACTAGTATAAAACTAAGTATTTTATTTTTATTTTTAAAAACGCTTTTTTATTATATATATTATTATTAAAGTACTAGTAACCAGTTTTAATAATATGTTTAGTATATCTAGACTATATAAAAATAAGTCTATAAGTTTTTATAATTATTATAATCTAAGACTTAGTAACTATAAAATAAATATAGAAAGGTACCTATAGCGTCTTATATCTTTATTACTTTTAGTATAAGTTTTTATATATTATAGAGTTAAATTAGATAAGATAATATTAATAATAAGGCTTAACGTGGTATATATGTAAATAGTCTATATAAGTAACTAGTCTACTTCTGCTAATCTTTTATAATAATATATAAAAGAGATTAACTATAATACCTTAAATATATTTACTGTTAAAATTCTTCCTCTTTAGAGGTAAGTTTAACGTTTAAATGTACATAAGTATTATAGCTAGGCTCTCTATAGATATTATATACTTATATATACCTTTTTACTCTCTTTATATAACTATAATACTATTTTATCTTAATTTATTACTACTTAATTATATCTATTAAAGACTTTATACTATATATCTAATTATTTATAGGGCTTTTATTTTTTAAATCTCTTTTCTTTACATAATAATAACATCTTAAACGTTTATTTACTTTCAAATACCTAGCTAAGTCTATATATACTATATTATATTTATAAATTACTACTTTTACTTTTTTTTAGTCACTATATATACCTATAATAAATACTAGAAAGCTATATTAATATTATATAATTAAAATTATAATTTAATTAAACTTTAAAGTAAATTTAACTAGGTTCTTAGTATCTTTAGGACCTAAGCTACTAGTAACCTAGTAGAAAACCCTAGTATTATAAGTATTAAAAGCTTTATATATAGGTATAAAATTAAATACTTAGAATTATATAAAACTAAACCACTTCTTTTAAAGTAGATAAAGATATTTACTATAGTTTTACTTTTTTATACGTCTTATAAAAAGCTTAAAAAAGTATTTTTATATAATATATCTAATATATATATATAACGTATATATATAGTAAGCGGCGTATTATAGTAAGCAGTATATATCTACCTACCCTTTTATTATTTTAATAAGTTAATTTAACTATATTATATAAAACTAATTAAAACTATATATTACTTTATTTTTTATTACTATTCTAAACTACTTTATAGGTTTATACGTTATATCTAGTCTTTCTATAATTACTATATTATTATATATATAGTTTACTACTCTCTATATAACCCCCTTTTTAAGATATTTCCTTACCTCTAGCTTTAATAACTTTTTTTTCTTTTTATAGTGCCTCTACTTTAGCTATATTAAGTAACCCTTTAAGATATAGTTAGGTATTTTTAACATTTTAGCGCTTACTTAATACTTTTATTCCTATATAAAGTTAATAGTTTTTAGCCTTAATAATAGTAAGGTAATATACTAACTTATTAATACCTTTTAACTATAAGTTAATTACTTTATATATTAGTATTAGTAAACTACCTTAACAGTTATTAATTATTTTTTTTAATAAGGTAGAGTATTATATACTGTTAGTTACTATTATTAGTGTCTTTAGGTCTTATAAGCCTAAGCTAGTTAGATATAAGTTTTCTAGTATTAGTGTCTTTAGCTTAAAATCTAGGTAAGAAATAATAACTTTAGGATTAAAAAGTATAAGACTAGCCTATTAAAAACTAGCTTATATATTATTTTTACTTATTAAAGTAGAAAATATTACTTTAAAAGTAAGAAAAAAGTTATTTTTAGTAATATATATAATCTATATTTATATTATTTTTTTAATTATTTTACTATATAAGTATCTTAATAAATTAAAATAGCTAATATTAAAAGGCTAAATCTTATATAATAAGTAAAAAAGTATATATAAAGTAATAATCTTTTTTTTCTTATACTAGTTATTAAATTTAGTTAATTTATAACTATTATAATTATTTAAGACTAAAATAACTAATATTAGAAGGCTAAAGCTTATATAATAGATAAAGACGTATATATAAAGTAATAATCTCTTTTTTTTATTATAGTTATTAAATTTAGTTAATTTATAGCTATTATAGCTATTTAGGATTAAGAAGTAATAAGTACCTTTTATATAAGACTTTATATACTAATTAAAGTGTTTTAGCTAATTTAGTTTAATCTTATTTATAGTTTATCTGTTTTTACTTAAGTAGATATACTATATAGCTAGAAATTTATTATTAAGATACTATAATAAAAGGTAATATTTATCTTTTATAATAATATATAAAGGTATTACCTAGCTATCTATATATATACTCTAAATAATAGAAACTTATTCCTAATTACTAGGTTACTTTATATAAGGCTTTCCTTTATAATTAGAAGTTATAATAACCTTTATATATAACAGTATTCCTATTAGAAACCTAGCCTTATTAAAACTATAGATATTATAATTCTATATCTTATATTTTATAATTATACTTTAAATAAATATAAACTAGCTTTATATAATTATAAGATCTTTAGTTAAGGCTTTCTAATAGTTAATTTAATAGTAAAAACGTATTTTTAGTTATAGTTACTATTATGTAAAGTTCTCTATCTATTAAGGTTTAATATGTATTACGTTACGTATATTAAAGAGTTAATTAGCTATATCTTATATATATTCTTATTATAAAGGAAACCCTTAATTAATTAGGTTAATAACCCTTTTAAGAGTTACCTCTTCTTTAGATATAGTTATCTTTATTAAATTTATACGTATTTCGCTTTATAATTATTAGCCGGCGTATTAATAACAGAGTGTAGATTTAGGTAGCTAATAGATTGAGGCTGCCTTTTATATAGATAGTTTTTAGTCTTTTTAGATAGCTGTAAGTGTAAGGATAATCTAGGTTTCTTAAGGAAAGGATTCTACTATTATATATAGAGGAAATTTAGTGTAAAGAAGAAGATAGTAGAAATAAGGAGGACGTACGCCGCTTACTATAATACGCCGCTTGCTCTATATATACGTTATTTATATAAAGACCTTAATTTCTTAACTATATATCTTATTTAAAAACCTAAAGTACTAAGTATTATAAGACTAAAGCTTATATAAAAATAATATAGTATATAAGACGTAATATTATTCTACTTTATATAGTATAAGTTAAGATTAATAAAATTATAGCTTTCCTAGCTATTTAAAAAGATAGTAAGTACCCCTTAATATATATATATAGTAAGCAGAATAATATAGTAAGCAGAACACTTTTCTCTACCTTAATACTTTTATATAAGTTTATTTATCTATAATATATAAAATTAATTAGAACTAATTATTATCCTCTTCTTTAGTACTGTCCTAAACTACCTGACATATTTATATGTTATGCCTTATCTTTTTATAATTGCTATATTGCCGACTGTACACTTTACCCTCCTCTATATAAGCACCCTTTATATAGATATTATCACCCCTAGTATTAATAATCCCTTTTTTAACCTGTATAGCCTCTATTTCTATAATATTAAGTGACCTTTTAAGATATAGTTAGCTTTTTTTAGCCTTCTGGCGCTTACTTAATACCTTATTTACTATATAAAGCCTAAAGACCTTAGCTTTAATAAGAGCTAGTTAGTATACTAACTTACTAATACCTTTTAACTATAAGTTAATTACTTTATATAATAGCGTTAGTAAGCTACCTTAATATTCCCTAATCCTTTTTTTTAGTAAGGTAGAGCTTTATATACCCTTAATTACTATAGTTAGCGTCTTTTATTTCTAGAAGCCCTGACTGACTAGGTGTAAGTTAGATAGTGTAGGCGTCTTTAGCTTAAAATCTAGGTAAGAAATAATAACTTTTAGGTTAAAAGGTATAAAGCTAGCTTGTTAGAAACCTACTTATATATTTTTTTTACTTATTAAAGTAAAAAATACTACTTTAAAAGTAAGAAAAAAGTTATCCTTTATAATATATATAATCTATATTTTTATTATATTCTTAATTTTTTTACTATATAAATATTTTAATAGACTAAAATAATTAATATTAAAAGGCTAAAGCTTATATAATAAATAGAGAGGTATATATAAAGTAATAATCTTTTTTTTCTTATAGTAGTTATTAAATAAAGTTAATTTATAGCTGTTATAGCTATCTAGAATTAAAAGGTAATAAGCACCTTTTATATAGGACTTTATAAATTAATTATAATACTTTAGCTAATCTAAGCTAATCTTATTTATTATCTATCTGTTTTCACTTAGGTAGATATACCAGCCGGGTAGAAACTAGCCGTTAGTATACTAAGAGAGGAGGTAATATCTACCTTTTATAATAACGTATAAAGGTATTACCTAGCTATCTGTATAAACACCCTAAATAATAGGAACCTATTTATAATTACTAGGCTGCTTTATATAAGGCCTTCTACATCAGTTAGAAGTCGTAACAACCTTTATATATAACAGCATTCTTATTAAGAAGCTAGTCTTATTAAAATTATAAATATTATAATTTTATATTCTATACTTAGTAATTATATTTTATATAAGTATAAACCAGCCTAAAATAATTATAAGATCTTTAGCTAATACTCTCTAATAATTAATCTGATATTAGAATTATATATTAAGGTCTAGTTAGTATTATATAAAGTTCTCTACCTATTGTGGTCTAATATATATTGCGTTATATACGTTAAGGAGGTAATTAGCTATATCTTATATATCTTTTAGTTACAGTAGAAATCCTTAATTAATTAGGTTAATAACCCTTTTATAAATTATATCCTCTTCTATAGGTGTTATCTTTATTAAATTTATATAAGTTTCGCGTTATAGCATTTATCTAACGTATTAGTAGTAAAGTGTTATATAAGGGATATTATAGATAAAAGCAGCTTTTTATATAGATAATTTTAGGTCTTTTTAGATAGCTGCTAATATAAAGATAATACGGCTTTTATTTAAATAAGAGTCTATTATTATATATAGAGAAAAACTAATATCTAAAGGAAGTATATAGAAGGAAGAAAAAGTGTTCTGCTTACTATATTTTTCTGCTTGCTATATATATACGTTATATAAATTCTTATATAGAAATTAAAAAGAAACTACCTATTTATCTATCTAAAGGTTAAAATAAACTTTACTTATAAAGATAATATATAGTAAAATTCTATAGTTATATAACTTAAGACTTTAGATTATTATAACTAATCTCTATTTCTCTTATTAGAATTTTTTAATATACTATCTTAATTAAAAACTATAATAAGTATTTTAGAAATACCTTATCTATTAACCTACCTACCCTACTTATAATTATCCCCTACATCTAAATACAGATATCACTTGCCATCACTTATACTATTACCACCTATTTTAACAGGTTTTCCTCCTATATATATATAATATTCTATATCTCTAGATAATTTAGATGCGCTGGATACGTCTGTTATATCTATATTATTGTTAGATAGATTTTACGCCTGCTGGATATCCTATATAGTTACGAAGGTCCTGTTAGGTAATAGGGGGACCTTTTTCCCCTTACGATTCAGAAGTTTATCTAGCTAGGCTTTAAGTGCCTTGTTTTCCTTCTCTAGAAGGGTCCGTTAAAATGCCTCCTTATTACATCCCTTTTACACCTTTCTAGATAGGTAATAAATAGTATAGGTATCTAACCCTTCCTTAGCTAGTTAAGATAACTAGTATAATTAATGCTGTAGATCGGTAGACTGATAAGGGATTAACTATAGGACGATAGATAAGGCTTTATCCTACTGTTAGCTGCTAGGCTGGCTGGTCTGCTGGCTGGTCTGCTAGCTAGATAATACTGTAGATACTAGGGAGTTAGATAGAGGGCGACGTATAGAGACTAGCTATAACCCAGTATATTTCCAGCTACTTCTAATATTTTTAGTTATAATAGGTACTTTATAAGCCTTATAATAGCACCATAAAATGCCTTTTTTCTAGCTACTGTTAAATCGCTTATCTAGTTATCTATAGATCTAACTCCCTTATAATAGGCCTACTTTAATAGGCTAAAGACTATAATATCTAGAGGCTAAAGGATAACAGAGGAGTATAGCGGTAGAAAAAAGAGATATATATAGTACTACTAGTATTTCTATATTAAGTTAATAGTTATATAGCTATAATACCTATTAAGAACTAGTAGTCTGGCTGCCTCTAGTTTACTAGGTATAGTCTAAAGGATAAAGACCTCTTTTAGCTATACTAGGGTAGTGTCGAAAGCAGGTCAGGGCAACCAACTCTGGCAAAAAGCAAAAGCTTCGGTAATAATACACCTGCATTATTATCCCCTGTTCTGCACTATATAGTTACGCCGGCCAGGGACTAACTGGTTAGGCCGTAACAGGTAGTCTTATCGTTTATCTAGCCGTTTTCTAATATTTTAAACTGCCAGTTAGTATAATTAGATAGGTCTGTTTCTAGAAACTACTAGGCCTAGACTAATTTTATATTTATATATAACTAAGGGATCTAAAAAGGTCTTAATAGTATTAATACATTTAATAATAGATATCTATTAATAAAATCCTAGCTGCTTCTTTTATATCTTCTATAATTCTATAGTGCCTAAAACCAGCCTATTAGCTCTCTTACCCTCTATAATACCGGTTTTATCTATATTCTATTAGTTAGAAGGATAAATATCCTTAATAGTAGGGATATAATCTAGATGTTAGAAGAAATTACAGATAACCTCTAGAGAATAGGCTTTCTGTCGCTAGGTATTTATTACTCTAGATTACCTCGTTTAAATAGATAGGTTTTGCTATAGGAATCACTATATCTACCTCCTCTTTAGTTATTACTTACTATCGCCTATTATATATACTACTAGTCCCTTAACTTATTAATAGGTAATAGATCTGCCTAGTTACTCTTAGGTGGAAATATAAGCAGCCAGATTATTCTCCTAGGCCTGGGATAAATGCTGTATATTAATAAAGGCAGTATATCTACTTTGCCTGCTGTAAAGCCGATAATATAGAGTGGTATATAGGATACTATATTAATAAGCAGCCTTGCTGATAGTACAGTTATCTGCCACATTATAAAGTGCCTATTAGAGCTTAAACTTAGTATATTACTTTATAGTGTAATAAATAAGGTATTATAAAAAACTAGCGTTATTTAGATATATATAGGAAGTGTTATTATAGTTTAAAAAAGGTAATATGGTTAATAATACGGGATTTCCAGGATGTTTAGATGGAGGGGATATTAATAAGTAGGGTGGGTAGATTATAAACCTAATCTAGGAAAAGTTTTAAATAGTATTACTATATATCTTATACTTTAAAATTATATTTATTTAACCTATTCTTAAAATATATAGATATCTTTATTAAAAACTTTTTAATAGTTAATTCCCTAATTAGAATACGTCTTTAGCTTAGGTTATTATTATATAAACTATAAGGCCTAGTTTATTTTAATATAGTATATACTATAGTAGTAAAGAAATTTATTAGATATCTTTTAAACAGTACTTAGGCGTAATAAAATAATTATAAATTAAAGTTAATAGTTTATTAAATAACTAGTTCTTTTTTATATAAACTTAATTTATAAAGTTTATTATTATATTTTATAACTTAGTTACTACTAGTATTATTATTAAAAATGTTTATATAATATATTATAAGTAAATATAGCCTTTTATATAAATACTTTTATATTTACTTTAAGCGTATTATTATAGTTAGTAATCTAACAGAAAGGTTCCTACTAATAGTATAACTAAGGTTTATACTTAATAACAGTAATATTAACTTACTATTCTACTAATTATTTAGTACTTAGTTAGGTAGTTAATAGATATAATAGAAGCTTATAAAGCTTATTATTAATAAATTACTAAATTAAATACTAAAAGGTATTTAGTAAACATATTATAAGTTAATTACTAAAAGCTAAAGAAGTCTATCCTTAAGTATATTTAAGTCTATCTTATATTTAAGTCTATCTTATATTTAAGTTCTATTACTATAACTAAACGTTATTCTATATTTTTCCTAAGCGCTTATAAACACGTTAGTTAAGAGCTTATATACTAATATCTTAAGCGCTTATAATAAAATCTTATTAGTGCTTAGTCTTTTTTATTATTATATAACTTATCTATAGGTTTTTAATTTTATAGGAGTTATCCTCCTGTTAGTCTATAAGACGCTATCCTGCCTACGCTTCTAGGGCCTAGTAGGGCTTTAACGGCCTATAGTCTATCAGGTTATAACACGTATTAAGCGCTAGAATTAAATCCTCATATTTAAATACTATATTATAATTATTAGTAAAGAAAAAAGAAATAAAGATATTATAGGTATAAGTATAAGAAAGTAATATAGTTACTTATATAAGCTAGGAACTAATAAGCTATAATATATTTTTAAATTACTAATTATTTATATATTTTTCTTTAACCTCTACTAATTATTACAGTTAGTAATTTAACAGTAGGGTTTCTACTAATAGTATAGCTAAGGTTAATACTTAGTAATAGTAATATTAGCTTATTAGTCTATTAATTACTTAGTAATTAGTTAGGTAGTTAATAGGTTTAAAGAAAGCTTATATAATTTTTTATTAATAAACTACTAGGTTAGATACTAAAAGGTACTTAGAGTATATATTATAATTTAATTATTAAAAAAGTTATAAAAGTTTATCTTAAAGTATATCTAGGTTTATCTTATATATAAGCCTATATTACTTTCTAGTATATAAGGAGAACTTTAAGACACTAAAGCAGCTAAGTTTTTAATAGTAAGAAAACCTTAAGTACTAGTATACTTAAGAGAGAACCTATTTATAAAGATCTTTTAGACACTAGGTTCTACCTATATATAATTTAAAGTAAATAACTCTATTATATCAGTAGGGACTATAGAGATAGAGAACTAACTAGAAAGGGTTATATACTATATTCTAGACGCTTTAACACTATTCCTATTTTTATTATATAATATAAACTAACTAGACACTTACTTTAATAACGTCTCTAATACTATTATATATAAGGATAGTAAATATATACCTATTATATAGAAATAGGGATATCTATTCTTTAACTTTAGTTATATAAAAGCTTTAACGTTTTTTACTAAAAAGTAACTTAAAAGGCTATATAGATAATTTAGATACCTTTATATAAAACGACTTTACTAACTCTTAAAGAATACAGGTTATAATAATATAAATATAGTAATATTAAAAAAGATCTAGAAGTTCTATTACTATTATTAATTATATAACCTAGTATTATAACGCTTTAAGTTCTTAACTAAAGATAAAAGTTACTTTAACTATAAGATAGTTATTAACGTTATATAACTTAGAAATAAAAACGCCTTATATATTATTAATATATAGATAAGTTTTTAAAGTGCTACCTTTTTTAAATTATTATCTATATAAGATATATAGAATACTTTTCTAAAGTGCTAAATAAATATATATATAGGTCTACTAGACTATTTTATATATAACCTAAGTATAAATTTTATATTAAAAAAATTTAGAAATAATACTAGGATTATAGGTATATTATATAAAGAAATACTAGTAGAAGTATACTAAGCGGTTAGTAAAGTTAAAAAAGTATATATACTTTTATAGTATATATATAATATCCTTTATAAGGAACTAAGTTATAATATAGATAAAGAAGTTATTTTATAAATAGCTATAAAGGCCTTAAATAACACGGCTAGACCTTAAGGGATTATACTAACTCTTCTTATCTTTAGGAAATACCTAAGGATTAATAGCAATTTACTTTTATTATATAATATTATATAAAAGGCTAAGGTAATATAGAAAGCTATAAGAATATTATAAGGTATTTATATAGAGGTAGAAATTAATTATATAATCTATTTAGATATTTAAAAAAACTATATAGTATTAATCTTTTGTAATCTAGAGATAGTAATAAAAACTAATAAACACTTTAGCCGTATTATAAAGGATATTATATAGCTTTTTAATATAAACTTTTTTTTTCTTTAGCCCTTTTAGAAGGTAGAGATTATATAAGGCTTATATAGTCTATTTTAGACTATTTACCTTAATAAAAGGTTATAAATATCCTTTTATAGTGTAGGTACACTATAGCTTTAAGATCTTAGAAAACTTTCTACCTCCTATATAAATTATACTTTAGTTAGTATTATTTATATAATAGGCTTTTTAGTCCCTTAAGCTCTTAGTATATTCTAGAGTTTAATTAACTCTATTAGCAATTTAGCTAGATTTTATTAAGTTATAACTTTAGGGTTTTTAATAGTAGTAGTTAGTATATTTATTATATAACTACTAGACTCTCTCTAGTATTACTTTTAGAATTATTATATAAGTTTAACTACTTATTTATTTTTAGGCTTTATCTTAATATTTATAAAGATACTTTTTTTAATAATCTGCCTAATAAATTCTCTAAAATATAAGTAATATATATACTTCTAGTAGTTAGCTATTTAGTCTTTAAAGTTAGCTATAATTATATTCTTAACTTATTACTAGTCTAGATATATATAAATAATCTAATAGGTTTTATATACTAGATATATAGTAATCTTTTTTTAAGATAAGTTATTAATAATATCTTAGTCTTTAGTCTAGAATTAAGGTACTATCTAAGGTCTCTATATTATAATAAGGCTATTACTTCCTTTTAATAAATCTTATATATAAAGATATATTCTTTTAAAATAGGTTCTTTTTCTTAACTCTAGGTATTATATATTTATATACTAGTAGTCGTTTTAAATTATATAATATCTAGTTTTACTTTAGGTAATATACTTATAGTAGTATACTACTTACTTATTATATATATATAAGAAGGTATAGTCTTCTTTATTCTGTTTTATATTAAAGAAACTAGTATAAGTAGTTATTTTAAAGAGTAGTTCTTTAGTTTTTCTACAGTTAGACACTATATAAACTAATTATTTATATAAGTTTTAACTTATCTTAATATAAGTAGTTACTATAAAGAGTAGTTTTTTAGCCGTTCTATAGTTAGACAGTATATAAACTAACTCTTTATATAAAACGTAACTTAACTCTTTACTCTTACTAATTTATAATTACTAAGTAACTACTAATTAGTATTAAATAGACTTTATATATATATATATTAATAAAAAATATAGAGGTAAACTAATAATTTATTACTTACTTAACTAGCTTATTCTACTGTCGTTATATAAGTAGCTTTTATACTGCTTTATATAACTTAAGTTATTTAGCTAGATGTAAGGTCTATTCCCTCTTAATTTTAACTAAAGGCTAAGTATTTAGTCTATATCTTTTAATACTGAATTATATACTATTTCTAGTTAACTTACTAGGTGTTATATAGTTATTAGTATTATTATTCTAATACCTTTATATATTATTATAAAAGGTAGATATTACCTTCTCTCTTAATATACTAATAGCTAATTTCTAGCCGGTTAATATATCTACCTAAGTAAAAATAGATAAATAATAAATAAACTTAGCTTAGATTAGCTAAACTATTTTTATTAGTATATAAAGTCTTATATAAAAAGTAGTTATTATCTTTTAATTTTAAGTAGCTATAATAGCTATAAATTAACTAAATTTAGTAATTACTATAAGAAAAAAAGATTATTACTTTATATATATCTCTTTATTTATTATAGGGAATTAATAGAGACACACTAAGAATTAATATAGACGCACCAGCCTTATAGACGCACCGCTATTCCTGTTTCTAATTAGTCTAAAAAATTATTATTAGTGTAACTAAATTCTACCAGACCTACTAAAAGTAGCTCTCCCTTTCCTATACCTCCTTATAATAAGGTTAATTTATCTAACCTTATATTTATCTATACTATTTATATATAATAGCTTTATAATATGTTTTATAGTAGGAAACGTAACCTTCTTACCTTCCTGCTACAGGTTATATCTTAAGAGAGTAACTAGTAATTAATTACAACCTACTACTATTATCTGGCTACCTACTATTATCTCCCTCCTCTAAAAGCAGCTGTCCTAGCGTCAGCTAGTTCTATAGAGCTAGTGATCCTAAGGGGCAGTGCGACCTTATGGCCGAGCTCCTATTAAGCTTACTATAAGATATACGACCTTTTTTATACTATAAACTATATTACCTTAGTATAAAGCCGACACTCTACCTTACTTACTATTTCCTTAAGGGGATAAAAAAGACTTAGCAGACTATTCTCCCTTAACTTTCTCTAGAGTACAGCCTCTCCCCCTCTAGTAAATAGTCCTAGTAACCTTTTTAACCTACTATATAGTAGTTTAATAGTGCTTTTAACCTTATTTAATAGGTTATTAGGACTAATTAATAGCTAATAATAGTACTTCTTTAAGAATAAGAGTATAACTATTAATAGTAAGAGTAATAAGGTCCTTAAGTTTATCTACTACCTTATTTACTACCCTAATAATAATCCCCCCCTTAAAGTAAAGCCTTTTTCTAAACTGTAGCCTTTTACTATACCTTACGTAACCGATCCTCCTCTCCTATATCTACTATCCTAAACCCCCTAATACCTAGTAATCTAGAATAAACCTTTAACACCCTCTTTAATTAAGTTAATACTTTTATAAAAGCTAATAGATTTAGTGTTATAAAGTATAATAGGAAGAAAGTTAATAGCCGTCTTAAGCGATACTACCTTTAATATAATCGGTTTAGTAACCCTTAACTATTAAAAGGTAATAGTATTTAATATTATAAATCCTAGAAATACGGTTATTAATAGTAGGTTATTATAGAGGCCTAAAAAGAGGGTAAGTGGCTGTTACGTTATTATCTAGTAACCTAGTATAGTCAGTATAACTATAGCCTTAGCCTTTAAGCCTCTATATATCCTTCTTATTATAGGCTTATACAGCCTATAGTGGATATAATTAAAATAATAAGCTAATAAGTTAGTTTCTAGATATATAATATATACGCTTTTATTTAAGAGCAGTTTCTAGATTCTCTATTTACCTAATAAGATATCTATAACGCTAAAGCTTATATAGCCTAAAAGAAGCTAGGTAGATATTTACTAACTGTAGCTTTAATAAAGCTGTTTAATAAGTAAGATATCTTATATATAGTAAAATAGGCAGATAATAAGCTAGAACGCCTTATTAGCCTTATCTAGACCTTTCCTTACTGTCTTTAAATATAAAAGTAATTCCCTAAAGTAATTAGTTTTAATAATACCTATAATACTAATTACTTTAAACTCTTACTATTTTAGGCTACTAGATAGACCTGCTTTAGATCTATTTATAACACTGTATTTAGCCTTATTAATAATAAGAGGCTAGAGGGTTTTTAATTTCTTTTAGTAAGTATTTACTAACTTATAGACTAACACTTAGTCTGTTACCCTACTGTTATTATTATAGACTATAATAAATAGATAAAGGCTATACTAAATAAGTAGTTTCTAGGCGTCTAGTAATAACTTTATATCTACTATATTAACTCTAACGTTATACTTAAGGCTAAATAGAAGTAGCTTAAGGACTATACCTATAGTAGCGATAGTAGTAGGTCTAACGATAAAGCCTATTAGCTACTAATATAAATAACAGCCTAGCTTAGCGATAAGGACTAGGCCTATATTACTATACTAGCAGATAAGTTACCCTTTTATATATATTATAGGGTCCTTATAATATAGAAGCTGGTTGTTTTTATTAAGACTAAGTATACCTTTAAGAAAGCCTAGACTAAGCTCTGTAAAGAGTTTATTAACTAACGCCTTATCCTCTAGTATCTCTATATAATATACCTACCCCTAAGAGTATAGTAGGCTTACTATTTTATTTAAAAATACTAAAACTTTAGTGTTTACATTACGTCTAGTATAGAGTTAAGTAATAATAATATTAAGGGCTATCTCCTAAATGGTTTTAATTACTTATATCGACTTATTAATATTATATAAGATATACTTAACGACTAGAAGTTACACTTTAGCTAAGCTTATGCTTAAGATAAAGTCCTTAGAGGCCGGAAGTATATAGGTCCTTGCTTAGAGGTCCTTAGCAAACTTTAGATAATACTTTCCTTAAAGTGTCTAGCATTAATTATAAAGTAATACCAGCTAGTAAAAAAGGTAATACCTTCTATAAAGAGACTATTTCTAGATCCTATTAGAGAATATAGTATAAACTATACTGTTTTAACTAAGCTTAGTATCTTATACTACTATAAGATCTTTACTAAGTTACTTAATTTAGCAGTTTTTAGTAAATAAAAGGTATACCCCTAGTGGCGTCTTTAAGAGATATCTTCTTCTAATCTATATAGCTAGATCCTTAATCTAAAGATTATAGTATCCCTCTACAGCAGGCTAAAGAATACAGTATAGCCTGTCCTATTATAGCTAGCTTTACCTCTAGAAGGCAGGTCAGCTAGCTAAACCTATACTAAAAATCACAGCTAAGGCATAAGCAGCAAGAAGTAAGGCCGCCTATCTAGAAGTAAGAATAGGTCTATATAGAAGGCAAGTTAACTAAGTTAAAGCTAGATTCTAACCTTATCCTAGTAATAAATAAGAAGCTAGTCTAGTATTCTTAATAGAGGAAAGATAACAGGCAGTTATATAAGCAGACAGCTACTTTAGCCTAGTATTTAGAAGATATAGAGTTAATAGGAAATACTTAGTAGTAATAATAAATCCTTATAACTATATTATAAGAAAGTAGCTAGATAGTAGGCATTTTAGATTATAGTTAGTCCTATTTAAGTTTATAAAGGTATATATTACAGCCTGTCTATTGTTTACAGCTATAGGAAATAGGCCCTGTAAGAGGGGCTCTTTTTACAGCTGTAGGAAACAGGCCCTGTAAGAGGGGCTCTTTTTACAGCTATAGGAAACAGGCTCTATAAGAAGGGCTCTTTTTGCGGCCATAGGAAACAGGCTCTATGAGAAGGGCTCTTTTCGCGGCCATAGGAAACAGGCTCTATGAGAAGGGCTCTTTTTGCGGCCATGGGAAACAGGCTCCATGAGAAGGGCTCTTTTTGCGGCCATGGGAAACGGGCTCCATGAGAAGGGCTCTTTTTGCGGCCATGGGAAACGGGCTCCATGAGAAGGGCTCTTTTCGCGGCCATGGGAAACGGGCTCCATGAGAAGGGCTCTTTTCACGGCCATGGGAAACGGGCTCCATGAGAAGGGCCCTTTTCACGGCCGTGAAAAGAACCTCCTTACAGGGCCTGTTTCCTACGGCTGTGAAAAGACCCCCCTATAGAGCCCGTTTCCTATGGCCGGGTGGGTCAATTAGTCTATAGTAGAATAGAATGGTGAAATGTCAGTGTTAGTGTAATTGCCCTCACCGCCTTTATGGGGATATACTGTTTTTTTAGACTAATTAGAAACAGGAACAGCGGTGCGTCTGTAAGGCTGGTGCGTCTGTATTAATTCTTCGTGCGTCTCTATTAATTCCCTTATTATATAAACTTTAGCCTCTTAATTTTAATTATTTTAGTCTTTTTAAATACTTATATAGTAAGAAAATTAAAAGTATAATCTAGGTATAAATTATATAGATTATAAAAAATAACTTTTTTCCTACCTTTAAAGTAGTATTTATTACTTTAATAAGTAAAATAAATATAGAGGTAGGTTTCTAATAGGCTGGCCTTATACCTTTTAACCCTAAAGTTATTATTTTTTACCTAGATTTTAAGCTAAAGACCTTAACACTAGAAAACTTATATCTAACTAGCTTAGGCTTATAGGACCTAAAGATACTAGTAATAGTAATTAACAGTATATAACGCTCTACCTTAATAAAAAAAAGAATTAAAGACTATTAAGGTAGTTTACTAACACTATTATATAAGGTAATTAACTTAGAAATAAAAGATATTAGTAAGTTAGTATACTAATTAGCTTTTATTAAAGCTAAGGTTAAAGGGCGTTATATAGTAAATAAAGTGTTAAGTAAGCGCTAGAGGCCTAAAAAAAACTAACTATATCTTAAAGACTTACTTAATACTGCTAAAGTAGAGGTAATATAGGTTAAAAAGGGAATTATTTATCCTAGGGATAGTAATTTTTATATAGAGGGTGCTTATATAAAGGAGAGTAAAGTATACGTTTAGTAATATAGTAATTATAAAAGGCAATTAATATATAGGCATAAGGAATTAATACACAGGTATAAGCCTTATACAGGCATAAGATTTACACTCTCTAATTAGTTAAAAAAAAATTTATTAGTATAGATAAATTCTACTAGACCTATAGAAGGTAGCTCTCCTTTTTCCTATCTCTTCTTATAATAAGGTTAATTTATCTATTTTTAGTTTTATCTATACTATTTACTTATAATAGCTTTATAATATATTTTATAGTGTAAAACTTAACCTACTTATCCTCTTACTATAGGTTATATCTTAAGAGAATAACCTGTAAGGAATTATAACCTACTACTATTATCTAGCTACCCCCTATTATCTCCCTCCTCTAAAAGCAGCCGTCTTAGCGTTAGCTAGTTCTATAGAGCTAGTGATTCTAAAGGGCAGTATAACCTTATAGCTAAGCTCTTATTAAGCTTACTATAAGATATATAACCTCTTTTATACTATAAACTATATTACTTTAATATAAAGCTAACACTTTACTTTACTTACTATTTCCTAAAGGGGATAATAAAAACTTAACAGACTATTCTCTTATAACTTTCTCTAAAGTATAGCCTTTTACCCCCTAATAAATAGTCCTAATAACCTCTTTATTCTACTATATAGTAGTTTAATAGTGCTTTTAACCTTATTTAATAGGTTATAGAGACTAATTAATAGGTTATTAAGACTAATTAATAGCTAATAATAGTACTCCTCTAATAATAAGAGTATATCTATTAATAGTAAGAATAATAAGGTCCTTAAGCTAATCTACTACCTTATTTACTACCCTAACGATAATCCTCCTCTTAAAGTAAAGCGTCTTTCTAAACTATAGCCTCTTATTATACCTTAAGTAACTAATCTTTTTTTTTTCTTATATCTAATATCTTAAACCTACTAATACCTAGTAATTTAGAATAAACCTTTAACACCCTCTTTAATTAAGTTAATACCTTTATAAAGGCTAATAGATTTAGTATTATAAAGCGGTATAGATATTAGGCTTATAGCTAGATTATACAATACACTATCTAATATAATCAGTTTAGTAAGTCTAGGCCTATAGAGGGTACTAGTATTTAATAGTATAAGTCTTAAAAGAGTGGCTATAAATAGTAGGTAATTATAAAAGATTTTAAAAAAGGGAAATAGCTATTACATTATTATTTAGGCTCTTAATATAGTCAGTATAACTATAGTCTTAGCCTTAAGGTATCTATATATCCTTCTTATTATAAGGTTACCTAGCCTATAATAGACGCTATTAGTATAATAAGCTAATAAGTTAGTATCTAGATATATAATATATATACTGTTATTTAAAAGTAGTTTCTAGATTCTTTATTTACCTAATAAAATATCTATAACGCTAAAGCTTATATAAACTAAAAAAAGTTAGATAGGTATTTACTAACTATAGCTTTAATTAAGCTGTTTAATAAGTAAGATATCTTATATATAGTAAAGTAGGTAGATAATAAGCTAGACTGCCTTATTAGCCTTATCTAGACCTTTCCCTATTATCTCTAAATATAAAAGTAATTTCCTAAAGTAATTAGTTTTAATAACACCTATAACACTAATTACTTTAAACTCTTACTCTTTTAGGCTACTAGATAGACCTGCCTTAGATCTATTTATAACGCTATATTTAGCCTTATTAATAATAAGAGGCTAAAGGATTTTTAGTTTCTCTTAGTAAGTATCTACTAACTTATAAACTAACACTTAGTTTATAACCGACCGTTATTATTATAGACTATAATAAATAGATAAAGGCTATATTAAATAAGTAGTTTCTAGGTGTTTAGTAATAACTCTATATCTACTAATATATATATATAGTAAGCAGAATAATATAGTAAGCAGAACACTTTTCTCTACCTTAATACTTTTATATAAGTTTATTTATCTATAATATATA
>MU843709.1:0-16308 GCA_030867255.1 Colletotrichum somersetense | reverse complement strand
TATATAAGTGTTTTAATAGACTAAAATAACTAATATTAAGAGGCTAAAGCTTATATAATAAATAAGGAGGTATATATAAAGTAATAATCTTTTCTTTTTTATAGTAGTTATTAAATAAAGTTAATTTATAGCTATTATAGCTATTTAGAATTAAAAGGTAATAAGCATCTTTTATATAGGACTTTATAAATTAATTATAATACTTTAGCTAATCTAAGCTAATCTTATTTATTATCTATCTGTTTTCGCTTAGGTAGATATACTAGCTAGGTAGAAACTGGCTGTTAGTATACTAAGAGAGAAGGTAATATCTGCCTTTTATAATAATATATAAAGGTATTGCCTAGCTATCTGTATAAACACCCTAAATAATAAAAACCTATTTACAATTACCAGGCTGCTTTATATAAGGCCTTCTATATCGGTTAGAAGTCGTAATAACCTTTACATATAACAGTATTCCTATTAAGAAGCTAGTCTTATTAAAATTATAGATATTATAATCTTATATTTTATACTTAGCGATTATATTTTATATAAGTGTAAACCAGCCTAAAATAATTATAAGATCTTTAGCTAATATTCTCTAATAATTAATCTAACGTTAGAATTATATATTAAGGTCTAGTTAGTATTATATAAAGTTTTCTACCTATTATAGTCTAACACGCATTACGTTACGTACGTTAAGGAGGCAATCAGCTATATCTTATACGTCTTTTAGTTATAATAGAAATCCTTAATTAATTAGGTTAATAACCCTTTTATAAATTATATCCTCTTCTATAGGTATTATCTTTATTAAATTTGTATAAGTTTTGCATTATAGTATTTATCTAACGTATTAGTAGTAAAGTGTTATATAAGGGATATTATAGATAAAGGCAGCTTTTTATATAGATAATTTTAGGTCTTTTTAAATAGCTACTAGTATAAAGATAATACGGCTTTTATTTAAATAAGAGTCTATTATTATATATAAAGAAAAACTAATATCTAAAGAAAGTATATAGGAGGAAGAAAAAGTGTTCTACTTACTATATTATTCTACTTACTATATATATACGTTATATTAACTTAAATATTATACTTAAGGCTAAGTAGAAGTAGCTTAAGGACTATACCTATAGTAGTAATAGTAGTAGGTCTAATAATAAGGCCTATTAGCTACTAATATAAATAACAGCCTAGCTTAGTAATAAGGACTAAGCCTATATTACTATACTAGTAGATAAACTACCCCCTTATATATATTATAGGGTCTTTATAATATAGAAGCTAGTTATTTTTATTAAGACTAAATATACCTTTAAGAAAGCCTAGACTAAGCTTTATAAAAAGTTTATTAACTAACGCCTTATCCTCTAGTATCTCTATATAATATACCTACCCTTAAGAGTATAATAGGCTTACTGCTTTATTTAAAAATATTAAAACTTTAGTGTTTATATTATATCTAGTACAAAGTTAAGTAATAATAATATTAAGGGCTATCTTCTAAATAGTCTTAGTTACTTATATTAACTTATTAATATTATATAAGATATAATTAGTAACTAGAAGTTACGCTTTAGGTAAGCTTATACTAAAGATAAAGTCTTTAGAAGCCAGGAGTATATAGGTACTTACTTTAAGCTTTTTAGTAAACGTTAGATAATACTTTTTTTAAAGTGTCTAGCACTAATTAGAAAGTAATACTAGCTAATAAAAAAGGTAATACCTTTTAATAAGAGATTATTTTTAACCCTTATTAGAGAATATAGTCTAGACTATACTGTTTTAATTAAGCTTAATATCTTATATTACTATAAGATCTTTATAAAAATACTTAATTTAATAATATTTAGTAAGTAAAAAGTATACCTTTAGTAATATCTTTAAAAGACGTCTTTTTTTAATCTATACTGCTAGATCTTTAATCTAAAGATTATAGTATCTCTTTATAATAGGCTAAAAAATATAGTATAGCCTGTCTTATTATAGCTAGCTTTACCTAGAGAAGGCTACTTAACTAGCTAAACCTATACCTCTAGTAGGAGCTAAAACATAAGTAGTAAAAAGTAAAGTTACCTATCTAAAAGTAAGAATAAGTTAATACTAGCTAGGTCTATATAAGAGGTAAGTTAACTAAGTTAAGGCTAGATTCTAACCTTATCCTAGTAATAAATAAAAAGCTAGTCTAGTGTTTTTAATAGTAAAAAGATAATAAGGAATTATATAAGTAGATAACCACTTTAGCCTAGTATTTAAAAGATATAAAGTTAGTAGGAAATAGTTAGTAGTAATAATAAATCCTTATAACTATATTATAAAAAAGTAGCTAGGTAGTAGGTATTTTAGATTATAGTTAGTCTTATTTAAGTTTATAAAGGTATATATTATAGCCTATCTATTATTTACAGCTATAGGAAACAGGCCCTATAAGAGGGGCTTTTTTTATAGCTATAGGAAACAGGCTTTATAAGAAAGGCTTTTTTTATAGCTATAGGAAACAGGCTCTATAAAAAGGGCTTTTTTTATAGCTATAGGAAACAGGCTCTATAAGAAGGGCTTTTTTTATAGCTATAGGAAACAGGCTCTATAAGAAGGGCTTTTTTTATAGCTATAGGAAACAGGCTCTATAAAAAGGGCTTTTTTTATAGCTTTAGGAAACAGGCTCTATAAGAAGGGCTTTTTTTATAGCTATAGGAAACAGGCTCTATAAGAAGGGCTCTTTTTACAGCCGTAGAAAACAGGCTCTATAAGAAGGGCTCTTTTTGCGGCCGTAGGAAACAGGCTCTATGAGAAGGGCTTTTTTTGCGGCCGTAGGAAACAGGCTCTATAAGAAGGGCTCTTTTTATAGCTGTAAAAAGGACCCCCTTAGCCCTTAGAGGGCCTGTTTCCTACAGCCGTATAAGGTAATTAGTTAATAGTAGAATAAAATAGTAGAATAATAGTGTTAGTGTAATTACCCTTACCGCCTTTATAAGGAGGTACTGCTTTTATAAGCCAATCAGAGAGGTAGAACCGTTATGTCTATGTAAGGCTTATGCCTGTATATTAATTCCTTATGCCTGTATATTAATTGCCTTATAGAAATATAAGGTATAATATATAAGTATATAAAGTAGTTTAGAATAGTACTAAAGAAAAAAATAATAACTAGTTTTAATTTATCTTATATAATATAGCTTAATAGACTTAGAGAAATAGAAGAGAGGAAGTAAAAATGTCTAGCTTACTATATTATCTAACTTGCTATATATATACGTTAGCGTTAACTCTTACTTTAGCTTAAAAACCTACTTATTAATTAGGCAGCTTTAGGTTAGAATTTTAATTTAAATATAGCTTAAGTTATTAACAAACTAAATATAGCTTAAAGTCTATCTCTTTAAGCATCTTTAATTATTAATTAAGTAGACTTAAAATAAAATTCTACTTTTTAAGTAGTTCTATCTAGTAATACAGCCTTAAATAGTATAGGTATACTTTATACTTATCTTCTTAAGGTTTTTAATCTAGCTAATATTAATTATAGCAGAATTTTCTTATTAAATCTAGCTAGAAGTAAAACGGGTTTATATAAAAATTTAAAATAGTTTTTTAAAGAAGTAAAAAATAAAAAGTAAGGTAGTCGTATATTAGAAAATCTTTCTTTAACTAGGTAGTACTTATTTATAAAAAATATTATATAAATAAGGTAATTTTTAAGCGTTTTTTGTTTATATTAATATAAAACTTTAACACTAAACCTAAATAATATATAACTTACTTTATATACTAATCATATAATAAAATCTTACTAGTAATCTAATTTTAAATATATCTAAAAAGTATATTAAATAGAATCTAACTTAGCTTAGATTTATTAAATTAGAATTACTAAGAGATATATACTAACCTTTATTTTAAACTAGAACTTTAACTTTATTAAAAGTAAGCCTTTTTTCTTATATTATCTTTTATTTACAAAGCGTTATATAAGTAGAAATTATAATAATATAAGAAAAAATATAAAATATATAATATAAATATAAATAAAAGGCTTATTTTTAAACTGTATCTATACATAAATCTAACTTATCTAGGCTGCCTATAAAGCGTTATATATAGTAGCTCTTAAGGAGAATATATTATTAAAGAGAAAGGCTATAAATACTATTAGGAGAACTATTCTACCTATTATCTTATTTTAAAATCTTTTTTTAAAAAGGTAAATATATTTATTACTTTAGTTTATTTTAAAACTATAAAAAAAGTTTAAATTTTCTAAATGATTCTACTTTAAAATTTACTTACTAAACAGCTAGGTACTTACTTTTTAAAGTAAGAAGATCTATTTTTAATAATATATCTATTTTTAAAAAAAAGGCTTTTAAAAGTATTAGTCTACTAGATCTTAATATTACTATATATAGTAGGCTTATTTATTAACTACTATTTTAATTAAGTTACCTTAATAATTTTACTTTAACTTTTACACTAGCTTATTTACCGGTTTTTATTCTATAGCCTTAACTTTAACTAGCTCTAGCTAATAAAACTATATAGCTATAGCTAAGGCTTTAGCTTATATACGTTTTCTAGTTTATAGATTATTTTTACTTAGTAAAGTAAATCTAAATATAGTAGTAACTTTAGATAGTTTATTTAGGTTTTATAAATTAGCTATAAAGGCTTATTTTAAGTAAATAAATAGAGATCAGTCTGAAGATATATCTTTAGTTAGGGGAGTAATTTTTAAGTAATTAGTATTTAATATCTTTAAAGGCAATTAGTCAGATTTATATAAATAGTCTTAAAATATAGCTTTTAAGATGTTAGGTTTATTTTTAATATACTAATATAATTCTAGCTAGAAGAAAAGTATTTTCTTTATTAGTATTACTAAGAGTTACTTTAGTTAAGAATTAAAATTTTAAATAGTTTTACGTTTTAAAATTTATTTACTTACTTTTAAGTTTTTTACCTTTAAATAAGATTAGTTATGTTATAAAGTTTAATTAGTAATCTAAAGTATTTAAATTTAGTATATAAACGGTTTTTCTATTAGTCTATCTACTAGTATATTCTTTATTAATATATAAATAACTTTAAAACTTTTGTTTATAAATTCTTATCTTAGCTATATATTTTAAATATTAATATACTATAGGTATATTATTAAGTATTTACTTTACTAAATAACTAGTCTAATTATTTTTTAATTATTATAATAAACTTTCTTAATATCTCTTAATAAAAAGTAAAGTCTTAAAATAGCTATTTTAAAGCTATTAACTTTTTAATTATTTATTTTAAGTTTAAAAGTTTAGCTTTAGTTATTAATATAGTTACTATTACTTAGTAAGTAGCTTTTTACTAAATTATACTTTTAAACAGCAAAAAGATATACCCTTAAGATAAGTTTTATAAATCTTTATTATCTCTAAATAAGGCGGCTATTATACTTATAAAAGTATTTTTACTGTCTATATTATTAAAGCTTATAATAAGGTAGTATATAAAGTATAAGTATTTAATTACCTAGTTTACTATTCTAATATAGATTTTTAAAAAGTTTATTAGGTATTAAGATAAAACTAAGTATATAAAAGCTATATTAGGTTAAATTATAATTACTATAAAGAGTATTAAGCCGAATTTTATTTAGAATTTATAGATTATCTTTTTTATTACCTAGCCTTTATTTTTCTTAAAGGTAATAGTTAGTAAAGAAGTTACTTAAGTAATACTATCTATAAGTTTAAATCGTTTTATAACCTTTTTAATATATAAGTTATAGATAAGAAATAGTTTTTTTAAAACAGTAGTCTCTAATAATTTAGATTCTAAAGTAATATTTAGCTTAACCTTAGTCTTTTATTTTATATATTTTCTAAAGACTATTAATAGTTATCTCTCTAGCTGCTTTATTATCTTAATAGTAAAAAACTAAAATGTTATTTATATAAAAGATTATAAATACTTTTTACTTTATATTTATAAAAAATATAGATCTTTATTTATAGCCTTTAGTCTAAACGATTTAAACGTTACTAATAGTTTTTTATACTATAGTTATAGTATATTATATAGTCTATATAAAGTATATATAAGTTAAACGTATTTCTTATAGATTTAAAAACCGTCTAGAAATTAGTAAGTAATAGGCTTACTATTTATTTTTATATTTAGAAACGTATTAACTTTATTTAATTAATAAATATTAAGGTTAAACTAGGCTATAATGACTATTATTATCTAGAAAGTCTTTATTATAAGTATAACTATATATATTTACTAAAGTAGATTTTCTTTTTAAAGATTACTTTATAAATAGATTCTTACCTTATATTAGTTAAGAAATTTATCTTTATCTAGCTTATATATAAATACCTACTTAAGTAAAAGCAGTTTATATTTTACTTTTATTATATTAATAACCTTTTATATATCTTTTTTATTTAGTATATTAATTTCCTTTAGAATTATATTTTTAAAGAAGATATAAATATTTTCTAGTCGCTGAAATATATTTTTATAAGTTTTTAATAGGGTTAAAAGTTCTAATATAAGATATTTTCTACTTAGTGTAAGCCCCCTTTAGGTATAAGATATACCTTAAATTACTTTTATTACCATTATATAAAAGATTTAATATATTTAGTTTACTTTATCTTTAGCCTTCTACTAATTAAGTAAATATATTTAAAAAAAAGTGGTTTTATTCTCTATTAATAAAATACAGTATAGTTTATACTTTATTTACTTAACATAAAGTGTTATAAATAAAGTTAGCTTTATATAAAATTTTATATTTTTAGATTTCTATATTTTATCTTAAATAAGAAAAAAAGTTTTATATTTTTTCTTACTTCTTTAGGTAATTCTTATTTATCTTTTATATTATTAAGCAGTAATACTTTAATTTTTAACTTCTTCTTACTAGTTAGGTATAGCTTTTTACTTTTTAAGTTAAACCTACTTAAGATAAGCATTTTATAGTTCTCTTATTATTAAAACGTAATAGCCTATCTACTTTAATAGTAAAGTCTAATAAGGTTACTTAACTAATAATTTTTTTTATTAGAATTATTAATCCTTAAATTAATAATATCTTTAACTTTTTCCCTTATTAGAGATTAGCTAGAATTACTATCTATACCTATAGAAGTATTTAAAGTATTATTTTCTTACTATAAATCCTATAGAAGTTATTTTTTTATTATCTCTTTAGGTAAGGAAGTAGTTTCTAGATATACCCTTTAGCCTAGATATAAATTCTTATATTAAAAGTAGTCATTTAGAAAGCTTACTTTATATATTAGTTTTAATAATAAGACTAACTAGTTTTATTATTTTTAAACTAGTTATTACTTTTAAAAGGTCTTTTATAAAGAGATTTACTAGGTTTTATATACTTAAGGCTTTAAAGACTATATTTATACTTATTAGTAGCGTTTTAAACTTAATAATCTTTTTTATAACTTATTATTTAATTACTAACTAGAAATTAGTTAGTATATAGAATCTTATCTTATTGTCTGAACACTATTCTGGCTATAATTTGTACGTATAAGTTAGTTACCAGAAGGTCTAAATAACTGGCCACGTTTCCGCCAGCCAGACCACTAGACTTAGTAAATTCATGCCTTTTACAACCACGACTTGTTAATGCATCAACCCATCTATTGTCCTTCCAACACTTATTAAATATTATATTTCTAATAATAAATACCTAATAAAAGATAAAAACCTAAATCTTATAAAGGTTATATACGTTTAATATCTAATCTATTAAGTACTTAATATACCCTTAAAGAACTACTTTAAAAAGTTTTTTCTTAATCTCTCTCTCTCTCTTTAGAGAATATATATAATACTTATATAAATAAAGCTAACCTTAATATAGTTATAAATCCCTTATTAGACTTAATATTTAAAAAGATACATACTATTTAAAATATTAATAATATTAAGTTTTTTTTACTTTAACTAACGTACTTATATAGTAAGTCGGCTAATATAGTAAGTCGGCCACTTTTCCTACTTTCTACCTCTTTAACTTTTACACTGACTCTCTTCTATATATAAACATATAATCTACCTTAATTTGAAGTCGTACTATTCTTGCCCTCTAGGCTATTAAAAAAGACTTAAAAATGTCTATATAAAAAGCAGCCTAAACCTTTAAGGCCCTTGAAACGATACTTTAAGACTAACGCCCTAGAGACGTTATATAACCTAAAAGACGACTAAATTTAATAAAGATAACTATAATAAAAGAGGAGGTAATTTTTAAATAAGTTATTAACCTAATCGATTAAGGGTTTCCTTTATAATAAGATATATAAAAAATAGCTAGCTAACTTCTAAATATATATAATAGGATGTATATAGGACCCTAATAGGTAGAGAACTTATATAATATATCCCCTAATTAAAAATACGATTTTAACGTTATATTTACTATTAAAAGGCCTTAGTTAAAGATCCTATAATTATATAAAGGTGGTTTACACTTATATAAAGTATAATTATTAAGTATAAAATACTTAATAATAATATCTATAATTTTAATAAGACTAGGTTTCTAATAGGAATACTGCTATATACAAAGGTTAATTTAACGTCTAATTGTAAGGGAAGGCCTGATATAAAGCAGCCTAGTAATTAGGAATAGGTTTCTATTATTTAGAGTATATATATAGAGAGCTAGGTAATACCTCTATATATTATTATAAAAGGTAAATATTACCTTCTCTCTTAGTATACTAATAGCTTATTCCTAGCTATATACTATATCTATTAAAGTAAAAATAAATAAATAATAGATAAGATTAGTCTAGATTAGCTAAATTACTTTAATTAGTATATAAAGTCTTATATAAAAGGTTTTTATTACTTTTTAATCCTTAATAGTTATAATAATTATAAATTAATTAACTTTAAGGAATACTATAAGAAATAAAATATTATTAATTTATATATAGTTTTCTACTTATTATATAAGCTTTAGCCTCTTAATATTAAGTACTTTAGCTTATTAAAGTACTTATATAATAAAAAAATTAAAAAGATAATATAAATATAGATTTTATATATTACTAAAGATAAGTTTTTTTCTATTTTAAAAGTAGTATTTTTTACCTTAATAAGTAAAAATAACGTATAAGCGGGTTTTAGACAGACAGGCCTTATACCTTTAAACCCTAAAGTGTTTTTTTCTTACTAAGATTTAAAGCTAAAGACGCTAATACTATTAAACTTACAGCTAAGCAGCTAAGGCTCTTAAGACGTAAAGATACTAACTATAGTACTAAAGGGTATATAAAGTGCTTCCTCTTTTAAAAAGGAGATCTAAGCTACCTTAGTAGCTTACTAACACCTTTATATAAGGTAGTTAACCTAGAGGTAAAAGGTATTAGTAAGTTAGCCTACTGACTAGCTTTTATTAAAGCTAAAAACTATAGGCTTTATATAGTAAATAAGGTATTAAGTAAGCGCTAGAAGGTAAAAAAGACCTAACTATATCTTAAAGGGTTACTTAATACTACTAAAGTAGAGGCACTATAGAGAGAAAAAGATATAGTTAATACTAGAGGAAAGAATAACCCTTAGAAGGAGGGTCGTATAGAATATACTAAACTATATATATAACGCTATAGTAATTTTAGAAAGTCTAGATATAATATATAAACCTATAAAGTAGTTTAGGATAGTAATAAGAAAAAGGATAATAGTTAGTTTTAATTAGTTTTATACGTTATAGTTAAATTAACTTATATAAAAGGTTAAAAGGTAGAGAAAGGTAGCTAACTTACTATATTAGCTAACTTACTATATAAGTACGTTAGAGATTTCTAATTATTATATTTTTATAGACTAATACTAATTATATAGGCTGCTATTATAAAAGCTTTTAACTATAAATTAGCTAGTAAGTTAGTTATGCTTATTATTTTAATTATTAAGGTAATAACTTTCTAGCCTACTTACTTACTTTCTCTTACTAGTTCCTTAAAATAAGGTAGAAAAAGTTTTATATTAATCTTTAGATTCTAGGTCTAAAGTTTATAAGTAGTAAAGCCTTAAATTATAATTATAGTATATATAACGTTTTATTTAATCTTATAGATTATTAGTTTTTTTTACCTTTATTTCTACTTTTTAAATAAGTAAAATACTTTATAGACTATAAATAAAGTCTTTTATATTTAAGGGAAAATAAACAAATAACCTAAATATTTATCCTTAATAACTAGTATTTAGTATACCTTATTAAAGCTTACTAAATAGTTAAAAAAGTCTTATAAGATATAGTAGTAAGGTTATATTAACTTTAATTTCAATATTTATTTAGATATAACTTATAAAGTATAAGTTATTATATATTATTTATATTTTAAATAGAAAGGTACTTATATCTTAACTCTCTTTATATTTATAACTAAATACTAAAGTATACTTAGTCTTAAATATCCTAACTAAAAGTACTAAATATTTATATTATTTATTTTATCTCTTTATATATTATAAAACGGTTTTTATTAATTTAAATAAAGAAAATTATTACAGTTAGATATTTTACAGTAGGGTTTCTACTAATAGTATAGCTAAGGTTAATACTTAGTAGCAGTAATATTAGCTTATTAGTCTGTTAATTACTTAGTAATTATTTAGGTGGTTAATAGGTAAAAAGGGAGCTTATATAGCTTCTTATTAAATAAATCACTTAGTTAAATATAAAAAAGTATTTAGAGAATATATTATAAGTTAATTAATAAAAAGCTATAAAAGTCTATCCTTAAGTGTATCTAAATCTATCTTATATATAAGTCCTAATCCTGTTAGTATACCTAGGACTAATATCTAAATATTAGTCTTTTACTTTAGACTATTTTTAGCGTTATTAGTTTTTTACTTAAGACTACTTATTACTTATTAGTCTTTTTTATTATTATATAACTTATACTATAGTTTTTTTTAACCTAAAGAGTTATTCTATTTTAACCTATTACTAGTCTTATATAAATACTATACTGCCTGCTAGTTATCTGGTAGGGTAATATTACTTATAACTTATTAGGTTGTAATTTTAGGTCTCCCCTTTTAAAGGTCTTACCCTTAAGACCTATATAAGTAGGTTATTTCTTTTAGGTTAAAGAGTTATTAATTCTGTTTTCTTATTTATTATAATACTAATACTATATTAGGTTATATAAAGAAATTAAAAAAGTTAAAATCTTAAAAGATAAAGATAAAAGATTATAAGCGTTTAGCTTTTCTAGAGTTTATTAAAGCTTATTTTTTTCTAGCTAATATACCTTATACTTTTTATTCCTATATAAAAGCTTTTTATTAATTTAGTAAGGGTTCTTCTTATTATTAAACTTATATTAAGGTAAAAAAGCCTTATAATAGGGTTTTAATAGCTTTAATATATAAGTCTTTTATTACTATAATGCTTTTTATTACTAATATATTTATAATATAAAAGTTATATACTTAATAAAAAAAGTAAGATAAAAAAGAAGAGAAGGCTAGTAAAAAGCTTTTAAAGCTTTATAAAGAGCTTACTTATTTATAGTCCTTAATAGTAACTGCTATTAGTTACTTATCTTATATTTAGAAAACTTAGAAACTTGTTTAGAAATAACAGGCTAAAATATTCTACTAGGGAATATAAAAGTTAGATAAGTCTAATACTTTAGAATTAATATTTAATACTTATAAAAAGGGGATAATTAAAAAGCTATAGTTTATATAGGTTTTTAATAATATAGACTAGTCTTTATATAGGCTTAAAGATAAGTTTACTAATATAAGTCTATTAGTACTTAGTCTCTTTAATACTTATAAAAGTCTTAAAATAGTTACTAAAAGTGCTAGAAGTTTTTAGCTAGTTCTTATAAGTTATTTTTATATCTATAGTTTTTCTATTTTACTAGGTATTATTTTAATTTATTCTTATAACGTTTATTAATAATATATTTAACTTTATATTCTAGTATATTTAATTTAATAATAATATTATTATTAGTATTTAATCCTTATAGTACTAGTTTAAATAGTATAATATAAAAGACTAGGTATATTTTTATTATTTCTAGTAAGTTAAGTCTATAGTTAATATTTAAAACTTTCTTAAGGATTTTAAAAGGTCTTAGTTTTTTATAGTTAAGTTTATTACTTAGGTGCTTTATTATAATATTTCTATATAAAAGGTATATATTATCTTCCTCTTTAAAGGTTAGCCTTATAATCCTTAAGGTGTTAGTATATTTTCTTATTTATATTTTAATAAATTTAAAGTCTAAGGCTACCTTACTTTAGAGTTCTCTTACTTTATTAACTTTAGCTATAGCTTTTAAGGCTTATAGTCCTATATAAGGTTCTCTATAAGCAGTTAGTTTAAATCTATAGTTTAAGTATAATAATAAGTTTCTAGTGTTTTCTTTTATTATACTATTATAAGTAAATTAGGCTATAGGTAGTAATAATACCTAATTATCTTTATTATAGTTAATATAGTATTATAAATACTATTTAAAGATCTAGTTAATCCTTTCTATTTATCTATTAGTCTATAAGTAGAAAACAGTTAATAGTTATAAAAAGTAAGAGTTAGAATTATAACAGGCTGGCCTCTAGTAAGATGTATATAGGTAACTAACTGTATCAGCCGTCAGCACGTTATATATAACTATTTAGCTATTTACTAAAAGGTTTAAAAATAACAGATCGGTATTTATCTTCTAGTTATAACTTATAAAGGTATTCTAGTATATACGCCCTACTCTAATTAAGGCTGTAATAATAATAAGGCTAACAACAGCCTAGCCTGTTATAATACCCCCCCTATTACCTCTTCCTAAGGCTTCTAACAGGCGCCTAGTAGTCTCTTGCTTTTATTAGCTGCTACTATAGTCTTACGTTGCCTCTATAAGTCTTATACTGCCTTAGCCTTACGCCCTGCTAAGCCTTACTACTAGGTATAAGTTATAAACCCCTAAAGCCCTACACCTGGCCAGCTTTATAAGCCAGAGAACAAAACCAGCACACACGCTATAGTTTAAACCCTAGACCTTTTAGGTTTAATCTCTTATTATATAACAGGCTGGCCTCTAGTAGGGCGTATATAGGTAACTAACTGTATTAGCCGTCAGCACGTTACACGTAACTATTTAGCTATTTGCTAAAAGGTTTAAGAATAACAGATTAGTATCTGTCTTCTAGTTATAACTTATAAGGGTATTCCGGTATATACGCCCCACCCTAATTAGGGCCGTAATAACGACAAGGCTAATAACAGCCCAGCCTGTTATAAGAATAACTTTTAATACTTTTACTCTACGTTATATTTCCTTTATTATAAGGAATATTACGTATTATATATATATATATATAATCTATTAAATTAGTAGGTTAATATATATACTGACTATATAAGTAAACTGATTACGTAATTAGTAAAATATTCTAGAGGATTCTTTAGAGAAGTAAGATTAGCTTTACTACTCCTTACGTTAGAGATCTAGGTTATTAACAGTAAGTTAGGGTTATTATCTTAAATAACTTAGAGTTATTATAAGTTATTATAATTTATAAGCAGCTTACGTTAGTATAGAATATTCTAGTAAGCTGTACATTACTATATAAGGGCTGGAATTCTTTCTGTTTCTAGGTCTATCTCTTTTATCTCTAAGCAAGCAAGCAATCTCTATAGTAATAATCTAACTATTATACTCTCTTTATAACTTATTTTCTTCTTCTATTATATCCTTATATCAGTTATATCTCTACCCCTTATATATTATTTTCTTACTTCTATAAGATATATTATTATATTTATCTCTTTTATTATAGGACAAGCGTTATATACAGTAGATAGATAATAGAGACAGTAGATAACTCTATAGGTATATATCTATTTATATGCCTATAGAGTATATAGTCTATTATATAATGCCTCCTACTTAGGGAGTTAACCTTAAGAGACTATCTATATATATACTTATTTTTTATTCTATATTAATTATTTAGCTTTTTATTATTACTTATCTTATTTTACTACTCTACTATTATATTTTACTTTTATACTATATCCCTTTATATTACTATTATAGTTTAGTAAGTCTTATTAGATCTAAAACGGCTGCCATGAGGACTATACTAAGTGGTAGTATAACTACCTTAATTTATACCTTTAAAATTTTCTTTACTAACTTATAGTAAAGATATACCTTTACCCTAATAAAATTCTTAAAATTATAGAGATAGTATAATAAGGCTAGTATAACCAGGCTAAATTACTAATATATAGTAATTATATATATAGTTTTAATAAAATCTAAATTATAAAGTTACCTGTTCTCTACTATAGAGCCTCTATAACGATATATATACCTTTATATCTATAGAGTTTAATAGCGACCGGCCACTCTATAGGATAAAAAACTAGTAATAAGATTTCTATTTAGACAGCAGTTAAGCAGTTAATTCTTTTTAGTTAAAAACTATTATCTAAATAGTAAAAAAAATTATTAGGGATATAAAGAAATATCTATTACTTTTTATATAACTTTATATAGAAGTATTAGATATCTTATTATTACGCTTTAACTTATAAACCTCTTAGTTATTAAGGAGTCTAGCTATACTAGAAAGAAATATAACAGAGTAGGTGTTAGATATACCTTAAAAAATCCCTTTCTAATAACCTAACTTAGAAGGTAATACTATAATAGGGACTTATTTAGTACTAAATAGAAATAGCCTTTTAGAAGCTTTATTATCTAGATATATAGAGATAGTTAAAGTAACCTAACTTTTATTAAAAAGGAAATATCTAGAAATTATAGGCTTACTAGAAACCTATACTAGGCTACCGGTTATACTATTAGTAACTTAACCTATAGAAACTAGATAACTATATAGCCTTTAGTAAAAAACTTTTATACCTATAGAGATAAGTACCTTAAAGTAACTATTATATATTATATTAAGATAATTTCTAATTAATCTAGGTTTTTACCTCTATAGACTAAGTTTACTAGGTTTTAACCCTACCTAAAGACTATCTTTAATAGTAATACCTCCCTATTATCTCCTACCTTTAGGGTAGATAGTCTATTTACCGCCTTATATTTAAAAACTAATAGTATACCTACTATTATAAATACTTTATATAGGTATACTATTAACTATTACTAGCTAGAACTATTAATTACTACTGTTATATATAATAGTTAGATAAATCTAAATACTACCTAACCTTATCTTACTAAACTAACTAGATATACTAACTCTCTAGTTATTAATACTAATAAGAAGGTAAAAATAACTATAGCTACTAAATACAGCTCTCTTAGTAATAACAGCCAGGCTAGGTATTAATATAAACTAGTTTATAACTGCCTTCTTTTAGGCTATAGCTATATAAATATAGGCTATAGTAAGACTAATAAACGCTATAGCCAGCCTAATATGTATACCGGCCTAGCTATACCTATTAATAGTAATATCTATCTTCTAGCTAGATATAGATATAAAGTGTTATTTATTAGACCTTATCTTCTATAACTACTATATAATATATTATTATAATATAAAGCTATAGATCTAAGTAGTTAAAATAACTTACTTTAAATACTAATCCCTTATAACTTTTAGCTAATATATCTACCTAGCACTTTATAAATAAGCCTATAACTAATAGGAATTTTAATTTATATTAAGAGAATAATAGTAGCTAAAGTAGTAAAAATAGTTTACTTTTATAAAAAGAATTAAAAAACGTTTTACTTTCTTTTTAATAGATATTATAAAGTAGTTTTATAAAAACTATTTTATAATAAAAAAGATTAATAGGTAATAGGATATCTACACTTTTACTTAGAATTACTTTAAATATACTAGAGTATAAAGTAACTAAACCTAACGTTAATAGCTAATAAGGTTCTATAATAACCTTACCTTTTAACTATAGTAATTCCTTTATAAACCTAAAGAATATAACTCTTTAGATATATATATTACTTTTATAAAGGAAAAATATTAAGCGTTATAAGATATAGCTTCTAGATTATATTATAACCTAGTATATATTAATAATACTTCTAACTAGAATAATACAGTTAGTAATATAATACAGTAGGGAAACACACTAGGATATATAGGACCTAATATAGAAACCTATAGAAACCTTTATACAGTAGACCTTTCTAATATAGAGAAAGAGGATATAGCGCTATAGGGATCTAATACTAATAATAACTAGTATATAAAAAACTATTACTAGTATAATAGAAATTCTTAAGGAAACTGTAGAGGTTATTAAGA
>MU843708.1:20170-44611 GCA_030867255.1 Colletotrichum somersetense | reverse complement strand
GCGGCCGTGGGAAACGGGCTCCATGAGAAGGGCTCTTTTCACGGCCGTGGGAAACGGGCTCCATGAGAAGGGCTCTTTTCGCGGCCGTGAAAAGGACCCCCTTAGCCCTTAGAGGGCCTGTTTCCTACGGCCGTATAGGGTAATTAGTCAATAGTAGAATAAAATGGTGGAATAGCAGTGTTAGTGTAATTACCCTTACCGCCTTTGTGGGGAGGTACTGCTTTTGTAAGCCAATCAGAGAGGTAGAACCGTTATGCCTGTGTAAGGCTCATGCCTGTATATTAATTCCTCATGCCTGTATATTAATTGCCTTATTATAAAGTATATTATATAGCTTTTTAATATAGTTCCTCTCTTTTTTTTAGCCCTTTTAAAAGATAAAGATTATATAAGGCTTATATAGTCTATTTTAGACTATTTGCTTTAGTAAAAGGTTATAGATATCCTTTTATAGTATAGGTATATTGTAACTCTAAGATCTTAAGAAACTCTCTACCTCCTATATAAATTATACTCTAGTTAGTATTATTTATATAATAGGCTTTTTAGTCCCTTAAGCTATTAGTATATCCTAGAGTTTAATTAACTCTATTAGTAATTTAGCTAGATTTAGTTAAGTTATAACTTTAGGGTTTCTAATAGTAGTAGTTAATATATTTATTATATAACTACTAGACTCTCTTTAATACTGCTCTTTAAGCCGTTATATAAGGTTAACTACTTATTTATTCTAATTAGCTATTTTAGTGTTAATAAAGATACCTTTTTTAGTAATTTACTTAATAAATTCTCTAAAGTATAAGTAAAATACGTATTTCTAGTGGTTAGGTGTCTAGTCCTTAAAGTTAGTTATAACTATACCCTTAAGTTATTATTAGTCTAGATTTAGGTAAATAATCTAATAGATCTTATATACTAAATATATAGTGATTTTCTTTTAAAATAGGTTATTAATAAGGTCTTAGTCTTTAGTCTAGTATTAGGGTGCTGTTTAAGATCTCTATATTATAATAAGAATACTACTACCTTTTAATATATCTTTATATATAAAGATAAAGTCTTTTATAATAGGTTTTTTTTCTTAACTTTAGGTATTATATATTAATATATTAGCAGTTATTTTAAATTATATAACGTCTAGTTTTACTTTAGGTAATATACTTATAACAGTATACTACTTACTTATTATATATATATAAGAAGCTATAGTCTTCCTTATTCTATTTTATATAAAGGAAAAAATAGTATAAGTAGCTGTTTTAAAAAGTAGTTCTTTAGCCTTTCTACAGTTAGACACTATATAAACTAATTCTTTATATAAATTATAACTTATCTTAGTATAAGTGGTTACTATAAGGAGTAGTTTTTTAGCTTTTCTACAGTTAGACACTATATAAACTGACTCTTTATATAAAACGTAACTTAACTATTTACTCTTACTAATCTGTAATTACTAAGTAATTACTAATTAGTATTAAATAGACTTTATATATATATATATTAGTAAAATGTATAAGGTAAATTAATAATCTATTAGTGACTAAACCAACCTATTCTACTGTAGTTATATAAATAGTCTTTATACTGCTTTATATAACCTGAGTTATTTAGCTAGATATAAAGTCTGTTCCTTTTTCTAATATTAACTAAGGGCTGAATATCTAGTCTGTGCCCTTTAATACTGAATTATAAACTATTCCTGGTTAACTTACTAGGTGTCGTATAATTATTAGTATTGTTGTTCTAACAGTAAGTTAATATATACTTTAAGACCTATATTATATAATATACTTAAAGAGCCTTAAGATATTAAAACAACTAAGCTTTTAATAGTAAAAAAGCCTAGAGTATAAGTATACTTAAAAGAAAATCTATATATAAAACTCTTTTAAAAACTAGGTTCTACCTATCTATAATTTAAAGTAAGTAACGTTATTATATTAGTAAGGGCTATAGATATAAAAAACTATATAAAAAGAATTATATACTATATCTTTAAACGCCTTAATACTATTCTATTTTTATTATTTAATATAAACTAACTAAATACCTACTTTAAAAATATATTTAATACTACTATTAAAGTATTAAAGAAAAATATAAAATATAATATAAATATTAATATATATATATATAGTAAGTAAGCTAATATAGTAAGCAAGCTACTTCTCCTACCTTTCTATTATTTTAAATAGTTAATTTATCTATAATATATAAAATTAATTAAAACTACTTATTACTTTATTCTTTATTACTATCCTAAACTACCTTATAGGTTTATATATTATATTTAGTCTTTTTATAATTACTATATCGTTATATAAGTAGGTTACTACTCTCTATATAACCCTCTTTTTAAGATATTCTCTTACCTCTAGCTTTAATAACTTCTTTTTCTTCTTACAGCGCCTCTACTTTAGCTATATTAAGTAACCCTTTAAGATATAGTTAGGTCTTTTTAGCCCTCTAGTGCTTACTAAGTACTTTTATCTTTATATAAAGTTACTAGTTTTTAGCCTTTATAATAGTAAGTTAATATACTAGTTTACTAATACCTTCTAACTATATATTAATTACTTTATATAATAGTGTTAGTAAACTACCTTAGTAGTCCTTAATCCTTTTTTTAATAAGGTAGAGCTTTATATACCTTTAATTACTATTATTAGTGTCTTTAGGTCCTATAAGCTTAAGCTAGTTAGATATAAGGTTACTAGTATTAGTGTCTTTAGCTTAAAATCTAAGTAAAAAATAATAACTTTAGGATTTAAAGATATAAGACCAGCCTATTAGAAACCAGCTTATATATTTATTTTACCTATTAAAGTAAAAAATACTACTTTAAAGATAAGAAAAAAGTCGTTTTCAATAATATATATAATCTATATTTTTTTTTAATTTCTTTATAATATAAATACTTTAAAAGGCTAAAATAGATAATATTAAAAGGCTAAAGCTTATATAATAAGTAAAAAGTTATATATAAAGTAATAATCTTTTTTTCTTTATAGTAGTTATTAAATTTAGTTAATTTATAGCTATTATAGTTATTTAGAATTAAAAGGTAATAAGTACTTTTTATATAAGACTTTATATACTAATTAAAGTGCTTTAGCTAATCTAGGCTAATCTTATTTATAGTCTATCTGTTTTTACTTAAGTAAATATACTTACTAGCTAGAAATTAGCTATTAGTATATTAAAAAAGAAAATAATATCTACCTTTTATAATAATATATAAAAGTATTATCTAGCTATTTATATAAACACCTTAAATAATAAAAACCTATTTATAATTACTAGACTACTTTATATAAGGCTTTCTTTTATAATTAAAAGTTATAATAACCTTTATATATAATAGTATTTCTATTAGAAACCTAGTCTTATTAAAATTATAAATATTATAATCTTATATCTTATACTTTATAATTATATTTTATATAAGTATAAACTAGCCTTATATAATTATAAGATCTTTAGCTAAAGTCCTCTAATATTTCATTTAATATTAAAATTATATTTTTAGTTAGGGTTATTACTATATAAAGTTCTCTACTTACTAGGGTCTTATATACTTTTTATTTTATATATTAAAGAGTTAGTTAGCTATATCTTATACGTCTTCTTATTATAAAGGGAATCCTTAATTAATTAGGTTAATAACCTGTTTAAGAATTACCTCCTCTTTTAAAATAGTTATCTTTATTAATTTTAAATACGTCCTGTCTTATATAATACGTCTAACACGTTAGTATTAGAGTGTTATTTAAAGGACCCTATAAGTAGAGGCTGCTTTTTATATAGATATTTTTAGGTCTTTTTAAATAGCTTAGAGGGTAAGGATAATACGGCTTTTAATTAAGAAAGAATCTATGTTTATATGTAGAGGAATATTAGTGTAAAGTTAAAAAAGGTAGAAAGTAGGAAAAATAACTTACTTACTATATTGGCTTACTTACTATATATATACGTTAAATATAAATACAGAATATAAAATATAAAATACAGATATAAGTATAAGTACGTATATATATTTTATCTTCTGATTTCTAAAATATATATATTTATATTTTAAAATATTGATCAAGGGGGGGAGGGGGGGGGGAGACGAGTAAAGGCAGAGACTGGAGCCGCTATTAGGACCATCTAATTAAATGGGACCATCTAATTAGAGAGGAGTTCCAGCCCTACTAACCACGCTATGACGATCAACATCGTGGTATCGGGTAGAATAACGGCCCACTTCTCTTCGGTTGACGGTTAACGGGGGGCCGGCAACATTCCGCGGAACCAAGGGACGGTGGGTGCGGGTGGGCTGGCAATCGCCTCTAGCCTCTCCGCAAACGAGCAGGCCGCGCTACGCCAAACTAGAATAGTCTCCAAGCCACTAGGAGTGCTCCTACGGATAAATAGGAGCCTGAATAGTTGGAGAGAGCCCGACTAGGTGGAGTAGCCAAGACACTAAGTGGGCCTGCGCCGCACCCGTGCCGCATGTCTGGCAAGTGCCTTTGCCGCTTGTCAACGGCGCTAAGGGAGCTGTTGGTCTTTCTTTGTCCTTCCTTAAGATTGAGCTTAGCCCAACATCACTCAAGAAGTGGGTCAAGCTGTGCCTGCACAGCAAAGCCCGTTCCAGTGTTGCCATCTTGTCCCATCCATGGAAGGAAGGGTAATTGGCTGACAACGTTGAGGGCAGAGTAGCCATCCCGCCAGCTTTGGAGCCCATTGGATCGCTAGATTTTGTGCCAAGGGGCGGCAATGAGGGCGACAGGCAGCAGCATCTCTCTACATAACACTCCTGCAAGGACACTGCCTTTTCTTGTTTCTCCCCGTGTACGCCGTCGTCCCCCCCCCCCCCTTCTTTTTTTTTTGCTCATTTTTTTATTTTCAATTTGGTCTTACATCATATTACGTTCCTTATCCACGCCCGTACAATCACTTAATCCGCGTCTACTTGGCTGCCGCCGAAAAGGAAAAATGGCCGTCGACGGCGAGCCTGGTACGTGAATCCAGGCTGACTTCTCCTTTTTGGGCCCTGACTCCGCGCGCTTGTGAGACACGCCGCTAACTAGCTGTTTTCCCGTCCAGTGTTGTACAGTTTGTACATTTACCAGCCCAGTAAGATCGCACCCATTGTCTTCACCGTCTTGTATGCCCTCTCGGCCGTCCTCCACGTCTGGCAATGCTAGTAAGTCCGACCGCCAGCATTGTTGTGCTGTATCAGCCCACCGTTCTAGTTATTGAATGCTGTTCATTAGTCGCTACAAAGCCTTCAAGCTGGTCGGGCTGCATCCCACTTGCGCCGTCATGTTCACGGTCGGATACGCCCTACGCGAGTATGGAGCGTACAACTACCTATACGACCAGGATGATAAGATCTCCCTGATCATGTTCATTCTCAGCCAGGTTTTCATTTATGTCTGCCCGTAAGTTCTTTTCCAAGGCTCAGTTCAATGCCCTTGTTCCACTCGTTAACAACCAGCCACACCTCTTTGTGCAACAACAGGCCCCTCCTCGAGCTAGCCAACTATCACGTACTCGGCCGCATGTTTTACTACGTGCCGCACTTTGCACCCATGCCGGCGAATCGGGTGCTGAGCATCTTTGGTGGGCTGATGGCGGCAGTTGAGCTGCTGAATGCGTTGGGCGTGGCATTAGCATCAAACCCGACATCTGGCCCGACGACGCAGACGCAGGGATCGAACCTGACTATTGCAGCTATCAGTATCCAGATCGCTATTATCACTATCTTTATGGTCCTGGCAGGCCTGTTTCACCGTCGGCTAGCGCAGGCGCAGATACAGGTTCCTACCGTACAGACAATACTATACGTGCTGTACGCAAGTATGCTTCTTATTTTTGCGCGCTGTATCTACCGCCTGATCGAGCACTTAGGCCCGATTAAGAAGGACCTCGACAATATGGAGGCTTTGCGCGCCTTGAGACCCCTTTTCCGCTACGAGATATATTTCCTCGTCTTCGAGTCTAGCTTTATGCTGATCAACTCGGTTCTTTGGAATATCTGGAATCCAGGCCGCTTCCTCCCGCGCTACTACAACGTCTACCTCGCCCATGACGGAACCGAGGTCGAGGGCCATGAGGATACTGACGACCGTCCGCTCCTCCAGAAGACGGTTCACATTCTCTCCTTTGGCCTCCTCTTCCAACGCAAGCGCCGTAACTACGCCGCTGAGGAGCTCAGCACCTACCACGGAGGCCAGACCCGGCAGGCGCACAGTCAGTCGTTTCGCTCATCACGTTTGCTGATTTCCGACACCCCCTAACTCGCCCGTTACCCTTTGAATCTTAATCAGATGGCAGTTGTCACGACTGAACTTCATCAGCCGCACCTCATGCGGCGAGAGCCCCGTTTCTTTTCTACGACGTTCGGCGGATTGCATGGAAGCAGTATGTCATTGTGGGAAGGAAGAGACGACGAGACAGATTTATACCCTGAAACGCACTCCGGATACTTCCTGCCTGGCGTACTCTCTGAATCATCTGCGCAGGCGGATCGGCATGCATCAGGATGGATTTGGGTGAAGGAGATTGTGAAACACTACAGCCTTTAATAAACATCATAGTATCTTCGTTTCTGGACCACGTTATAAATTTTCCAAACTGAAATCAAATTTCCCGTGCCAATATGGCAACAAAAGAAAAGCAATGCAATTGGAGGTCCCTCTGGAGACCCTTCAGGCACGCACTGTCTTCAACCACTTGCGCGCAGCCAGTCTATCCACCTTGCACCCCCTGTTCTTCGGCATTCGCTGGACCGCGAACCAGAGGTCTGGCACACGGTCTGGGGGTAGCGCAGCTCGCGCATGGGTCCGGGTCACCCCGAGGCGCTGCTGAGCCCAGCCATCATGTGCAGACCTGGTCCATTCTGTCAATACTCTCAGCCCGCCCCCCAGAAGTGCAGACGGAGAGTCGGCCAGGCAGATAATGGCAACAAGCCACGTGCGGCCCGCCACGATCTTTGGGGCGACTACGACGTCGTCCATGGCGGCGCAAAGACGAGGCGTGCCCTCCACCTCCTCCATCTGCGCTGTGATGCCGCTGGCAAGCCGCACGCAGTTCGTTGCCAGCCCCAGCAGCACTAGGCTGCCCGTCTCGGCGTCATACCGAGCCAGATCACCAGTGCGAAAGGAGCGGACCGGCGGCGTCGGGGCTCTCGTCTTCTCGGAAAGGAAAGACGTGGGTGACACAGAGTCTGACAAGCCAGACAGCGCAGCCGACCGGCCTGCCGATGACTCCGCGTACTTGAAGCGCAGGGGCGTCGGGCGGAACCTCGATGATAGTGTTGACCATGGACGCCTCGCTGACGCCCCAGCCTACAAATGGGCGGAGCGACTTGCTCCAGGTGGCGCATGTATTCGTGTCCAGTGGCTCTCCGATACACAGCAGGGAGCGAAGCCCTGGTACTTCAATGGGGGAGATTGCACATAGGAAACCACGGGACAGGATGGCCCAATTCGCCTGAGCCGCGTTAATGGATGCGGCGACCTCCTTTTCGTCGTCGGATGGTGCAGCGGGGCAGATACATCCGCCATATAGAAGTGTGCCGAAGATCTCGACAAGGCTCTCGCCCGACGCGAGTGGTGACTGTTGTAGGGCGCGACACTCGTGTCCCCAGTCGAGCCGAGACGCTTGGGCCGTCAGTGCCGCGACCAGGCTGCGGTGCTCAAATCCGACGGCTTTGGGGGTGCCTGAGCTGTCACTAGTCGAGAGGACAAAGGCCAGGTCCCCCGGGTCCGGGACGCTTGCCATTGTGCTGCGCTGATGAACACGCTCCGACAACCCGGCAACGGTCTTTGGGTCGATGATCCAAACATCATGTGCGAGTCCAGTAGTCTGGGACTTGGCGGCAATGGATGCCAAAATGAGATTGATTCCCATTCTGCAAGCCATGTCCATTCGACCCTCGTGGGTGTCGTTCATATCGATGGGGACGCATGTGCCCCCTGCCTTCAAAACGCCAAGGGTAGCGACGGTGGCCCAGAACGATGGCTTGAAGAAGAGGCCAACGGGCGTCCCAGCAGTCACATGCCTCCGCTTCAATTCAAGAGCGAAGTAACCGGAAATGTGGTCAAGCGTTTGATATTTCACCATCTTATCGGTGGCATCTACGGCTATGGCGTTGGGGCGCTCCCTGGCCTGATCACTGAAGAGCTCGTGAAGGCATTTCTCCTCGGCAACCTCCAGGAAGCCACCCTTGTTCCACAGAGAGAGTTCGGCACGACCATACGGGTCCAGCAACGGCAGGTTGTCGAGCTTGGTGCCGGGTGAAGCCTCTGTGAGCAGACGGAGTGTGTGTTCAAACTGATGCAAGAGGCGAGCAAGCTGGCGGTCACTGATGACGGCGGAGTCGGAGCGCGGCCACGCCATGACGCCATCGACCAGGATGGCGAATACAAGCTGGAGGGGATAGAAGCCGCCGAGCCAAGTCAGACGCTCAAACTTGACCGCGGCGTCTTCGTCATCCGAGCACCCTGCAGGCAGTGAGGGCCGAATATTAACAGAGTTTGGAAACCAGAGGCGCACTCAGCAGCGTCACTCAGCGACCTGATTCTGTCGAGCCCGAAGTGCAGCAAGGACGCATTTTGCCGGAGCTGGCGCACCGAAGTGGCCCGATCTTTAATGAGGGCCCCCACGGTCATTGTGCGGCGTGGAATGTTGACTTGGATAGGGACTTCTGTTATGGTAGGTCCCAAGGTCGCCTCAACACCGGTGGGGGTGGGCGAACGACCGGACAAGACGTAGCCGTAGGCCACAAAGGGAGAGTTGGTGTAGATGGAAGCTGTCAGAGCCCACGCTGCCTCGAAAAAGAATGGAACATGGCTGGGGGGGATAGATTTGTCGCTGATGGCTTTCATGAGCATCTTCCTTTCTCCTTTCCCGGTGATATTGGGCCTAGTCTGTCTGCTGCGAGGCGACTTGGGTGGTGGGAAAATGGCAGGAACACCTCTGAACCTCGCCTTCCAGAACGCTTTTGCAGCCGCTTCGTCGATCTCCGGGCAGTACTTCACGAACTCCTTGAACGCTGGGCGGCGGATCGGTTGGTTCTTGAGACAAATGGCTGGTAGGTCGACGTTGAGAAGCATAGTGATGGACGAATAGTCCATGATGGCGTGGTGCATCATCACCACCAGCGACTGGCCAATAAGCGCAGATCGGAACAAGGGAAGACCAAACGGACCGTTGCCATCGTATCTGTCGTTAATCTGGCCGTGCTGCATATACTGCTTCACGTCGTGGCTGCTGCCGTCATGACGCTTCGTGACGTGGTCCTCGCGTAGGATTGCCTGTACAACGCCCAGGCCGGGGCACTTGACAAGCCTAGAGCGTGGGACGGTATTCAGGGAGACGGCTTCGCGAAGGGCACTGCAGAACTGATCGGCAATAGCAGCGGGGCGAAAGGACAGGACAAAATGGATCACCTCATCTCGCGCGCCGTCAATCATACTCGTCTGGGCCGGTGTGCAGCTATAAACATCCTCGACGGCTCTTGGGGGCACATTGCAGGCTGTCGCAATGGCCACCCAGTCCGCTTCAGAGAGCGACATGACACAAGCCATGGCATCTGTACACTGACAAACGTTTTGGTATGGGATGTCAAATTGGCGATGATGGGTCAAAGGGAGCAAGGTGAAGGCTGCAAGCTCACGCAAGCAAGACTTCACAAACCCCGGGCGAAGCGTTTTGGGGATAGTAGACTGGCTTGGGAGATTGGGCGACGTGGGACAACCCGGCGATCTGAGAAGCTGGATACCTAGGAGATGCTGGGCCCAGAACTGGTAAAGAGAACAAGAGAGCTAAACGGCGGGGGGGCCTGCTGGTTACCTGCGTATAAATATACATCTCATTACTCTACCTAAGATATGGATGTGGGTGGGCTTGAAAGCGTAAGACTGCCTACAGAGCTGAATTTAGAAGTCTGGCCGAAGCCACAAGTTCTAAGTTATCTGGCAAATAACGTACAGTATTATCCGAAGAGGGGGGGGAGGGGGGGCAAAGATCCAAGCTGTATCAGAAGGATCCTGTCTGCATCCGCATCGCGCCACGAGTAAAGATGGGCATTTGATTGTGGTCGTCCCACTCAAGCCTTGCCACAATGAGCTGAGGGCTTTGTGATGACAAGACCGACATGGGGAGCGTATGGGCGGCCCAAATTGACGCGCCGCTGCTGTTTCGGGATGGCGGATGTCGCCAGCGGCGGAGAAACCGGAATGAAGAGGGAAGGAGAATGTTCAGATAATCTGTAGACATCAGGGATCGGAAACAAGGCCCGGCTGCAAGTCGCGGGGCAGTCATTATCAGGTACTTTCTATTGCTCTTAACCGTCGGCGTCGGGTGTCCGTCCGAGAGATGCACTGCACCTTCACCAATTCGACGAACCGACAGATGTGCCCAGGTCTCCGGTGAGTGGTGAGCCTGTTGGTGTGGTTATAATGTCATTTAGCCGGAGTTGACCTGACAGGGCCCTGTCGGCCCTGTAACGAGTCTACACATAAGCTGATAATGTCCCCCCCATGTCCACCTGAGAGAACCGTGCACGTGTGGTCTGTGCAGAGTCCAGCAGACAGTGGACCATCACGATATGGTCTCAGCCAATAGATAAATTGAATCTTGGCAGAGAGTGGGGAGAAACGTTTCCCAGCTAATTAGGGCTTAAAGTGTAAAAAAATATAGATAGTTCCTATAGGAAAGAAATAGTAGATATATTTCTAAATTAATAAGGATATAAAACAGGAAGTATATACTTATAGTCTATAATTAGCTACTAAATCCTTAAGGTCTCTTTCCACTTTTAACCTAAAAAAAACTTCTTTTTTTTATTTCCTTTTATATATTAATTTATTTTATAACTACATTACTAATATTATAATTATAATAATAACTTAAAAACGTTTTTAAGTTAATTTTATACTATACTATTTACTTTTTATACTACTAATAAGTATAAATAGTATACTAACTATAACTAGTACTCTAGTAGTCTTTTAGGCTATAAGACTAATAAGGTAAGTAGTATAAAAACGCTTTTAAAATATTTCTAAAGCTAATAACTATTATAGTAAGGTTATATTATAATTACTATAGGTAAGATCTAGTGCTACACTGTTATTAATACCTATAAGAAAAAAGGCCCTAATAGTAAAGTTATTACTAAAAAGAAACTATATGCTAATATAAGTTTATCTTAAAAATATTTCTTACTTAATTTTAGTTTTTTTTTAAAAGTATAAATAGTCTTCTCTTAAAGCTATTAAAAAATATCTTAAAGATACTTATAAGCTTAAAGCTGCCTTATCTACTGCTAGTAGCCTAAAGTCTTATAATAACTAGTATACTATTAGTAAGTTAACTTAAAACCTATCTAGAAATACTTTTAAGCTAATTATTTATTTTTCTATAAAGAATACTACTCTAATATATATAAGCTTATAAATAGTATTAATACTAACCTTAACACTTTATATAAGGCTAAAGCGATTATTAAGGACCTTACCCTATTTAAGCTTTCTATTAACTCTAATAGTAAGGTAAGTTAACTTTAGAACGTTATTAGAATATTTTTTATTTTAACTTTTTCTAGATTAACTTTACTAAAATAAAATAAAACCTTAATTTAGGTCTAGATAACTAGTATACTACTTATATCTTTTAAAATAAGGTTAGACATAATATATTTACTTTTAAAACGTTTTTAAAATATTACTAATTTATATTTATAAATATAAATTACCTTTTTTATACTAACTATAATAGTTCCTGCCTTATCTAGTATACTTACTACCACCCTAATCTTATTAATTTAGAGGACCTCTTTAGTATATTTTAAAAATATTCTAAAATATTTCTCTTACTAATAATAAATAGAGTTATCTAAGACGCTAACTAAGCCGTCTTAGGCCTGTAAGGTTACCTATACCTATACTTATACCCTTAAGCTGTAATAAATAAAGGATCTAGAAACGTTTTAAAAAAGTTTTTTACCTAGATAAGTATCTAGTGTCTATAGTTTTTTAAAAGTTAAAGGGAATTTAAAAAAGACAGGAAATATTTTAAAAAGATTTTTTAAATAATTATAGAAAAATAAGCTAAAAAAGATATAACGTTTAGAAAACGTTACTTAATTAATAAGACATATTTCTAGATTCTTTTTATTTTAATATAATATAACTTCTGCTTTATAAACGCCTGTTCCCTTATAATACTTCCTATATTCTAGTTATATATTTAGTAAAAAAAACGCTTTATAAACGCCTGTTTCTTTATAATACTTTCTATATTTCTAGTTATATATTTAGTAAAAAAAACTATTAATCTAGCTTTATCTTTAGGTACTTTAATATACTATATATAGTAAATATTTAAAGATATAAGTATAATATTCTAACTATATAATAGTGGTTTATATTTTAAATACTTTCCTTATACTGTTAGAGTACTATAAGATATTAGCCTTTTACTAGTATATTAGTAGAGATACTAGCAGCTTATACTAGCCTTATCTTCTACTATTTAAGTATAATTAGGTATAGTTTTCTCTCTTAGATAAAGATATTCTAATAGAACTAGTAAGGACGTATTATTATTACAGCTAGAAAGCTTTTCTATTACTTTTTAAATAATAATAAATAAATATTATACTTTATAGTAAGCTGTCTGTTAATAGAGAAAAATAAAAGCTAATATCTTTTAGAGACGTAAGTAGTCTTTACTAGGCACTTTAAAGAAGTATATTAAAATAACTTATAGTTATAACATACATACATAGTGAGTGGCCTATTATAGTGAGTGGCCCACTTCCTTATGGTACCTTAAAAGGTACTTTTTTAACTATTTTTTAAAAATCTAAATCTTCTTTAAAATTAATTTAACTTTATATAGAGGTATAGATAAAAGTTAGAAAGTAAGAAATAATACTATAGAAATTATTATTTAACCCTAACCCTATACCTTAACTCTAACCCTTATCGGTAGGAACGATAAGAGAAAGTTAGGGTTAGGGTCAGACAGTAATTTCTATAGTAATCTTTCTTAAAACTTAACTCTTATCGTTATATAATAAAGAAAGCTAGACCTCTTTTAGTTATAATTTCGTTTTTTAATAAATAGTTAAAAAAGGGGCGTTTTCTATACGATAAGGAAGTAGGCCACTCACTATAATAGGCCACTCACTATGTATATACGTTAATACTATTCCCTTCTATACTAGTAGTTTAAAAAGTTATAATAATTAATATACTACTAATAAGTTTTTTAGTAATTAATAAAAGGTATAGTCTTATATATATAGATTTCTATAGGTATATATATAAGTTTATAATAGGAAATAATATTATATTAGAAACCCTTTAAAAATTAAAGGCTATTAAGGCTAATAATTATCTTCTTAATATACTACGCCTTATAAATAGAAATATAAGTAGAAATATTTTTAAAAATCTTTTTTTAATAGACCCCTATTAGACTTTAGCTAGATCTTTAATAGATAAGAATTATATATAGTCTATATCTAAATAAACGTTATAATATTTATAAGTTAAAAAATAAAGTAAGCTAAAGTAAGTAAGATATATACTACTATTAATTAGTAACTAACACTATACAATTAGGCTGTCCTCCCCCTAATAGATATAATCTAATATATACTGTTTAATAGTTTTATTATTATCTTAATCTTAGTAATAGTAATAAAATCTTAAGTTTATTCTTTTTATATATAAAGTTAAGTTTTTAATTAGGTACTAAATAATAAAAGAATTTCCTTTAGACCTAGAAAGTCTACCTTAGAGGTATTAGATAAATACAGCCTATTAGGCTATACTATAAATAGAAACTATCTCTTACTACCTCTCTCTTATTTTCTTTATCTTTATTTTTTCTTTTTTAAGCTATAGCTTTTCTCTCTATAGCTATATTTCCTCTCGTTTTAATATAATTTTATCTTTCTACTTCTTTTTTTTTTTAATTTCTTTTTTATATTTATTATTATAAAGCTGTTACTTTTTATTCTAAAGCTGTTACTCCTTAAATTATAACACACTCTAGATAATTTATACTTAGGTTTTTATTACTTATTATTAGAGACTTACCTAAAGATAAAGAAAGCTATATCTAGCACTTAATTATAAATTTATAAGGCTTAGTCTACTTCTCTCTCTAGATTACCCTTATAAAACACCTAAAAATAATATAGAATTAGCTTTACTATATATTATATTATCTTTAGTGTTATAAGGACTAAAGTTTCTAAAGCTACCTAGAGGGCTATATCAGAGGTAGTCAGACGGATCGGGAAGGGTAGGGCCGTACATCACGTGACCTTGTGTCCGCGCGAGGGCGCAGCGACTAAGCGCGTATAAAGTGCAGCAAGTCATGTGGCTAGGTTTATATGCAGGCAAAGTAAGTGTATACAGGACTTAAAGAGTAGAAAAAAGAACTTAGAGGGAGCAGCTTTTAGCTTTAGCAATATTAGAGACCTACCTTTATATTTACAGCGTGTTTACTTATCACTTTAGTCACCTACTATTATTTAACAGACTAAAAGCTTTACCTAGACGACTAGACTAGTAAGCAATATACCTATAAATACTTATTATATTACTAGAGAGGTTACTATACCTAAGTATAACTAGAGTAGTACCTAAGCTATAGATAATTAACCTAACCGCTTTTTACCCTTCTTACTTATATATATAAGCACTCTAAATAGCTATAGCTTATCTTATAAAATTAAAATACTAAAAGAATAAAAGTAATAATTAGAGGAGAAGCTTAAGGTTACTTATAGGAAGTTCTAAGTTTATTACTAATATAAAAAGCTTTTACAGCTCTAAAGTAGCAGCTACACTCTAAATTAAAAAGTAACTTATACTGCTATAAATATAGATAACAGACCTTTAGGAGACTAAAGCAGGGCTTAAGACAGCTTAGTAACCTTACTAAGTACTAAATTAGATAATAGTTTATACCTATATTAACCTTTATTTCTCTTTATACTATTATATAATAGAAAATTATATAAAGAACTTTAGATTTTCTTATTTAACTATTAAACACACTTTACACTATAGTTAAAGCAGATTTATAGTAATTATAATAAAATAGCGTTTATAATAAGCTATCTTTAAGGCTATATAAAAAAGGTATAAATAAAATATTTAATAAAAAAAGGTTAAAACCTAATAGAATAAATAATTAAGATATAAGAAGCCTTTAAGGAGTTCCTCTATAATTAGATTTTAGACCTAAAAAGCTATATAGTTATAGTAACCTTATAGCTAGATTACCTCTATTAAAAAGTAAACTAAAGTCCTAATAGATTCCTTATAAAATATAAGATGCTTAAAATAAAGCTTCTTTATACTATCCTAAAGGAATAATATATCTCCTCTTTTCTAATAAAACTATAATTAAGTATCTAATAAGCTATTAGCTTACAGCTAGTGCTTCTAAAGACGTATATAGAATTAGTATTATTAGTAAGGCGTATAAAGTAAGCCTATAAGCTATAGCGCTGCCTGTAATATAACCAGTATAACCCCTAACTAACGTAAGCGCTATACAAGCAGTATAAGAACGTTAGCCACACCACTACGCCTAGCTTAAGAGTTATAACTAAGCAGATAACTAATAGGGAATACTATAATTATTATAAGATTAGACATCTTATAAGGAGCTGCCCCTAAGCAGAGAGGCCATAAGGCATATACTATACCTATAGAGTAAAAGGCTATTATGTAAACAGATGCCCTAAAGTAACCTGTAAGTAATATAGAAAAAAAGGGTATATATAGCGTAATTACTGTAAGGAAGTAAATAATATAAATAATATCCTAGTGGCAGCTATAAGGAGAGGATAGTAATAAGGGCGTTATATTAAGATCCTGCTTATAGTATAAAAAAGCGCTATATAGGCAGTAATAAAAGTACTTATTAACTTAAGATTAGAAGTAAATATAGTAAGCCTAAATATATTTACTAGTAAGTAACTTTTTTAAATCTACCTATTTACCCCCTTAATAGATATAGATAATAAACTAATACTAACAGTAGGATTATATTACCTTTATATTAAAGCTATAGATAGTATAGAAGTAATAAAACACTAACTATACTGTTTTATTATAATAGATCTCTAGTAGCTAACACTTATCCTTAGTATTAACTAGTTAAAAAAGGTAAACCTAATAGTAGACTAAAAGATAAAATAATAGTAATACCTCTATTACAGCTAAAAAGTCAGCCTTATAAGAATAAAAAAAAAGTTCTACACACTATAGGTATTAATAACTATACTTACGCTATATATTACCCCTATAGCGCCTATAAAAATAAAGAGTAGTAAACCTAAGTAGTATAAGTAGATTACTAGGTACTTAGATTTTTAAAAGCTTTTCTCTAAGGAAAAGGCGCTTAGCCTACCTAAGCACTTAGTATATAAGTATTATATTACCCTTAAAGAAGGTGCTAAGGTGCTATAGAGGCCTATTTATACGTTATTAGAATAAAAACTTAAAACCTTATATAAATACCTTTAGAAAGCAGAAGCTTAAGGCTAGATTTATCTATTAACAAGCCTAAAAGGCATACTAATCCTTTTTATACCTAAAAAAAGAGGTAAGCTATAACTTTATATTAACTACTATACGCTTAATAAAGTAATAAGAAAAAACTATATACTGCTACTGCTAATAAGTAAAATCCTTAACTAACTATCTAGTATTAAGATATATACTAAGCTTAATATTAAAAATATATACTATTAGATATATATATATATAGGTAATAAGTAGAAGACAGCCTTTTATACCTAATACAGCCACTTTAAGTATTATATTATACCCTTTAGGCTAGTTAATATACTAGTAACGTTCTAATTATATATTAATAAAGTACTAGCAGGGCTAGTAGATATAATATATATTATATATCTAGATAATATTATAATCTATAGTAGTAACCCTAAAGAGTATAAAAACTATATATATAGCGTCCTTATAAGGCTAGAGCAGTAGGGGCTTTATCTTAATCTAGAAAAATATAAATTTTATAAAATAATAATTAGCTTTTTAGGCTTTATAGTATTAACAGAAGGTATTTTTATAAAGTAAAGTTATATTAAAGCAGTTATATAGTAGCTGTTTTTAAGTAGTATAAAAGATATTTAGATATTTCTAGGGTTTATAAGATTCTACTAACGTTTTATCTAAAACTATTTAAAAATTACAGCCCCCTTAACTAATAAGCTTAAAGGTAACTAGAAAAGTAAGCTAGAGCTAGATCCCCTAGCTAAAGCGGCGTTTAAGCAGCTTATTACAGCCTTTACTAAAGCTTTAGTATTATAACACTTTAACCCTAACCTACCTACTATAATTTATATAAACGTTTTAAAATTTACTATTAAGGCTATACTAGTCTAGTAGTATAAAAAGAAATAGTATCTAGTTACCTTTTAGTTAAAAAAACTATAAAAAGCTAAAATATATTATAATACTAGTAATATAAAGCTACTAGTAATTATTAACAGCTTAAAGAGGTAATACTAATATATTAGCTATAGTAAGAAGATAGTTACTATTTAGATAGATTATTTTAACCTCTAATTTCTAGATATAAAGTAGCGCCTTAACCTAAAGTAGCTATACTAGCTTAATAACCTAATAATATATAATATTAAGATTAAGTTTAAGCTAAAGAAATAAAACCCTATAGATAGGTTATTAAGAAGACTAGACTATACTATAGATATAAGAGAGCAGCTATTAGGAAGTAATATAGAGGCTATATTAGTATAGCTATAGAGAGTAATATAAGATTAAAAGCCTCTCTATATTATAATAATTATATAGAGGTAACGTAAGGGGGGTATAAGAGAAAAAGGCTAAAGAAAAAAGGTAGGCACCTAACCCTAGCCTAACTAAAAGAAAAGGACTAACTAGGGGGTAAAACAGAAGCTATATTAAAAAGGTAATAAAGCAGAGGGCTAACTGCTTAAGCCTGTCGCTAGGGCTATAAGTTATAAATTATACGTCCTATAGAAAAGTAATATTTAATATAATTTTAAAATAGTAAATAGTAAAGTAGAGCTAATAATTACTATATTACTATAACTTTAATAAGGGGATACCTTTATAAGGAAAAAGCAGTAGTCTAAAAGGTAAAAACAGAGCGACTAAGCTAGGCCTAAAAAGAGAAAAAGCAGTAGAGGAGCCTAGTATATTAATATAAGAGGTCTCCTCTATAAAAAGGTATAAGTCTATATACTATAGAAAAAAAGTATAAGAAAAAAGATACTAAAGAACTACTATAATATAAAGTATATAAGATATTTAGGCGTTAGCTAAATAATAAAGCTACTATAGAAAAGCTACTACTAGGATAAGTTATAAAAAGATATTAAGGAATATATTAATATATATATAGTATACTAAAAAATAAAACTATACTACTATTACCCTTATAGCTACCTTACTTTACTACTAGTACTAAAACGCCTATATACTAAAATATTAATAGACTTTATTATAGGACTTTTATTATTAATATTACTATTTAAAAAGAAACTATATAACACTATTCTTATTATAGTTAATTAATATACTAAATATAGTATCTATATTACTATAAACTTACGTCTTACTGTAAGCAGCCTAGCTAATCTACTATTTATAAGGGTATTTATAACCTTTAGAATACCTAAAGGGATTATTTCTAATAGAGGTATACTGTTTATAAGTAAGTTTTAGATATACCTCTACTACCTCCTAGAGGTAAAACGCTACCTAAGCACTGCTTTCTACCTACAGATAGATAGACAGACTAAAAAGCAAAACTAGAACCTTAAACACTACCTTTACTGCTTCTACACTAGGGACTAAGCAGATTAGGTATAGTAACTCTACCTAGCCTAATTTATATATAATAATATACACTATTTATCTATTAGTATATCGCTAAATAAAGCACTAATAGGCTAAGACCTACTCCTACCTATAGATATACTAATAGTAGGCTTAGCGTTAACTATTAATATATTAGCTAAAAAGAGGGTCTAGCGACTTTATACTAAAAGAGCAGACCTAAAGCTCCTATTAAGTAAAGTAAGCATATAGCAGACACAAGCTTATAATAAAAAGAGGATACTAAAAAGGTTTAATATTAGTAAATAGGTATTATTATCTAGTAAGAATATAAAGCAGAAGCGCCTAAACAGAAAGCTTATAGATAAGTAGCTAAGACCTTTCTATATACTTAATATTATTAGTATATACAGCCTGGCCTATTAACTTAATATTCCTATTTACTATTATATTTATAATGTTTTCCTAATCTTACTATTAGAGCCCTTTAGAAGCAGGAATAGTAAAAAGCCTAAGCAGCTACTGCTACCTAAGATAGACACTAAACAGTTATATAAAGTAAAAAAAATCCTTAACTATAAAAGACTAAAGTAAAATAAGTAATATCTTATCTATTAGAAAAAATATAATAGTAAGAAAAACATTTAGAAGCTATAGTAATATATTAAAATAAGGTTACTTATTAAAAAGTATAAGATATAAAAAAGTAATAAAGCAGTAGCGTTAAAGGCCTACAGGCTAAGCGACTAAGGCCCTTAGGCTAGGGTATTTAAGACTAAAAAAAAAAAGAAAAAATAGTAGTATACTAGGTGTAAGTAAAAACAGCTAATAAGCTAAAAGACTATCTAGAAGTATAGTATAAAAGCTACTTACTTAGCACTAAGGCCAGCGTCCTTAGCGCTAGAGACAGTATCCTTACCGCCCTTAAGCAGCTCTATATTCTGCTTACCTTACTCCTCTACCTACTTATAGCCTTTATAAAGGTATAATATAATTACAGCTTTATTAGTATACACTTAGACCTTTTTCTAAAGGATAATATAGTACTATCTATAAGTTAGCTTTTAATTAGTAGAGTATAAGTAGTAATAAAGGAGTATATATATAAGTAATTAAGGAAGCTATAATCTTAATTAAGTAGGTAATATACTTAGCTTACTTAAGAGTAAACTGTAGTATAGCTATAGCAATAGTGCCAGCACTAGGCATAAGGCCGCCTATAGGTATAGTAGGGGTAACAAGGGGCATAACAGGGGGCACAGGAGGTATAGGGGGCGCAACAGGCAGGGTAACCATAGCAGAAGCAAGCAGCACAGCAGGAGTGCCAGCGTTAGCAGCATATAGCACAGTAAGCGTATAAGCTATATTATTACCTGCCTAACAGAAGGCGGTATAGAGCTAGAAAAGGTCAGTATATATAACTTAAGGGAGCAGTATAAGAAAATCTTACTGTAAGTATGTTATTAGTATCCTTAAGGGCTACCTACTATATAAATATAGCTTAATTAAGGATATAGTATTATAAAAGTATTAAAAAAAAAATCTAGAAGTAAGTAAGTAAGGTATAAGTAATATATAAGATATATAAAAAATAAATATATAAGGCCTAGGTATAAGTAGCTGTTATTAGTATAATATATATAGTATATACCTTAACCTAAAAAATAAAGTAAGTAAGGAATAAGTAGTAATAATAAAGAGATATACTATCCTAGTTAAAGTAGCGCTCTACTAACTTATTTAAGTAGAGGCAGTATATATAGGGTGTATAGGGAGTATTATAGACTTATTTACACTTATAGCGCTTTTAGATAGCGCCCTTACCTTTCTTTTTTTATATAAAGTTAGTAATTAGCTAAAGTAGTAACTAAACAGTATAAAATATATATTAACGCTAAAAGAACTACCAGACTTATACTTATTAGAAGCTATCTATTAAATAAATATTAGTAACTAAGTAGTAAGTAAGTAAGGGTAGTAAATATACTATAATCAGTAGGCAGAATAAAATAGTAAATAAGCTTTTAAAAAATCTATAATAGTATTAGTATATAAATATATAATAAGCGTAGGGAGCACTCTAGGTATATAGCGCTTATATAAAAATAAAGGTAAGCAGAAGTATAAAATATACTTTTATCTAGTAGTAATAATAACTAGTTAGTACTATAATAATATATAGTAATAATATAACAGATAAAAAGAAAAAATACTATATAGGTTTATTTAAAGTAAAAAAAGAAAAAAAAAAGAAAAAGAATAACTATAAAAAGTTATTATATAGCTAGAGGAAGCCTAATATAAAAGGAAGGAACAGCCTTAATTTAAAAGGGAAGGAAAAGCCTATATAGGCAGATAAAAGAAAACAGAAGAAGCCTTTATACCTATCTCTTTAGTATAATATTACAGAGCAAGCAGCTATTAAGAAGAGAATATATAGTAATAAAGTAGAGAAACTAATAATACTACTAACAGTATAAATAGCTTCTAGGTTAGAAGCCTAAAGAAGAAAGAGCGCTATATTAGAAGTAGTTAGATAGATTAGGAAGGGTAAGGTCGTATATTATATGACCTTATGTCTGCACAAGGGCGCAGCGACTAAGCGTGTATAAAGCGCAGCAAGTCATATGGCTAGGTTTATGCGCAGGCAAAGCGAGTGCGTACAGGACTAAGGGAGCAGAAAGAAGAACTTAGAGGAAGCAGCTTTTAGCTTCAGCAATATCAGAGACCTACCTTTACATTTGCAGCGTGTTTGCTTATCACTCTAGTTACCTACTATTATTTAACACCTTAATACTATCTATTAGTTATTATAAATTAAAGTATTATCTAGTTAGCCTAAAGTAAGCGTATTTATCTTTTATAATATATTACTATACTTTAATTTTAAACTTTTTATATTTTTATAGTAAAATCCTTTTAGGCTATAAGAAAGTCTTTAGATAAAAGATTATTTATCTAGTTATATTAGACTAGGTCTAATTAGACCTAAGCTATAATACTAGTATTAACTAAAGGTATAAGGTATTTAAAATATTAGGTATTAATCTTATAATAGTATTATAGGCCTTAGTAAGAAAAAAGTAGCTATTAATAAATTCCTTAACCTAACTAAAGTGCTTATAGTTAGTATTATCGCTTAGTCCTTTTAATTTCCTTAATAGACTATTAGTAATAATATTTAGTTAACTAAAGATATATTTAACCTTAACGTTAAACAGTTATATTTATACTATTTATTATATTATTTAAGCTTTAGAAAGGTTATTAAAGCTATTATTAAGCTATATAACTAGGACTTTAGTGTCTGTTTCTAATAGAAACTTAACCCTATAGATATAGGTATATAGTTTCTTTAGCGTTATTAAAACCGCTTTTAGTTTTAGCTTACTAAAGTTATACTTTAGTTTTACCTCTCTTTAGCTACTACTCTTATATCTAGTAACTACTTATTATTTATTAGTTGTTAATAATTATACTAATTTTTACCTTTAAAGGCTAGTATTTTTACTAATAGTAATCTAGCTAGTAGTAAAGCTATAATTTAAGGTAATTATAAGTACTATTAAAGTAACGTATTTCTTTAATATCTTTATTACTTTAGACTAGTAAGGTCTTTATATAAATACTATATTCTCCTTTATAAGCTTTTAAAAAGATAAAGTTACTTCTATATATTTATTAACCTATAGCTTATAAAACCTTATTAAGCTAATAAATAAGTAGACTTTTATAATATCTTTATAGTCTTTCTACTTAAGAAGTTTAATAATCTTAATTTAGATAGGCTTATATCTCTTAAAGCTATATAGATATCTAATAATAATAGGTTACTAGTAGACTTATTATAGTTTCTTAATTATAATAATATAGCCTGCTAGCTTTAGTTTTAAAAAGACTAAGTTAATATTCTATTAGTGTTTATAAACGTATTAATATATTTTAACCTATTTAGGTAGGTCTTTATCTTTATATATAGTTATTAGTTTTTTAATAGTAATATTAATAAGAAACGCTTTATAATAGTAATATATAAAGTTATACAGAATATATAAGATAATTCTTATAAACTAGATAGGTAAATTTATAGCTCTTTATAGTAGCGTGTATATTTTAAGTAGACTAATAGGTAATATAAAGGTCGTTAAGTTCTAGCTTTCCTTAGTAAAAAGAACTTAGTTATACCTAGAAAAAAAGTCTAATAGAGATAATAGTTTATATATACTAAAGTCTTTTATAAATTAATTAGTACTAAAAGAAATATAAGTATTATAGATTATAACCCTATTAAGCTTTATAAATTAATAGGGGGCCTTATAAATTAATATAAAGGCGTTATTCTTATAGGGGCGTCGCCTTCTATTATTTAATTAATTTTAAAAAAAACAGTATATCCCTTTAAAGGCAGTAAGGGTAATTACACTAACACTACTATTTTAGTATGTTATTCTACTATTAACTAATTACCTTATATAGCTATAAGAATTAGGCCTTATAAGGGGGCTCTCTTTACAGCTATAAAAAACAGGCCCTATAAGGAGGTTCTTTTTATAGGTAGGTTTCTGTTTAAGGAATTTTATATTTAAATTTTTCTTTAAGCTTAATTTTTTATTTAAGCTAGTTTCTTTAATTTAAGCTAGTTTCTTTTATTATAATAGTGTCTTAAGAAGTTAGTTCTTAGTAGGCTAATTTTAAAGAAAAAAAGATAATAGGTCTTTTTTTTCCCTATTACTATAATTTTAGTCTTTATTTAAGTCAGTATTTTATATACCTTTATTCAGAGTTTTTATTTAAGTTTAAAGGTATTAAGGGTATTTATAAACTTATTATTAATAAAGTTATATAAAAAGAGCTAATATAGTTAAAAGTAAGCTTATCTAAGTGCTTATAGTCATTTTTAAAGTTTTATTTTATATATAATTTTCTATTCAAACTGTTTTACCTTACTATATAAAGATTATAAGGTTTTAATAATATTATAAGCTATTTACTTATTATATTTATTTAAAGCTATCTAGTTATATAACTTACTTAGAGGTTATTATTAACTTTAAGACTTTATTAACAGTTTAGTCTAGTATAAGTAACAGCCTTTTTCCTAACTGTAACTACTTTAGTTAGTTATATTTTTATCTTAATCCTTTTAAAGATAGTTTTTTTATATCTTATTTAAGTATATACCGCTTTTAGTAATTACTTTACGCCTTAATTTGTTATTAGAGGCGTCTATTAATAATTTTAAGGTATTTATTATATATAACGTATATGTATAGCGAGTCGGACAACATAGCGAGCCGGACACTTTCTTATCGTATAGAAAACACCCCTTTTTTATCTATGTATTAAAAAACGAATTATAACTAAAAAACGTCTAGTTCTTAATATAATATAACGATAAGAGTTAGATTTTAAGAAATAATACTATCGAAATTACTATCCTACCCTAACCCTGACTTTCTCTTATCGTTCCTACCGATAAGGGCTTAGGTTAAGATATAGGGTTAGGGTAAGATAATAATTTATAGAATATTTTTTCTTACTTTCTAATTCTTATTGGTATCTATAT
>MU843708.1:0-20160 GCA_030867255.1 Colletotrichum somersetense | reverse complement strand
ACGTTGCCGGACCGCGGGTTAATCTGCGGTTAGCCCAATGGATCTCTGTATCTACCATGCTCGGGGTGGCCGAGGGTGGTCCAATTGGGGTAGCTGCGTTCCTATCGGACATGACCGTAGTTATAGCGACTATACAAAATATTGTGATACTAACACTAAGCTGATTTTTAACCTGCTAGGCCGCTTAAATACCTGGACGTTAACGTAAGTTGGCATGATCCTGTAGAGACAATATATTACGTTTTTATCTAAGTGTCTACAACGTATATGCATAGCGAGTCGGACAACATAGCGAGCCGGACACTTTCTTATCGTATAGAAAACACCCCTTTTTTATCTATTTATTAAAAAACGAATTATAACTAAAAAACGTCTAGTTCTTAATATAATATAACGATAAGAGTTAGATTTTAAGAAATAATACTATCGAAATTACTATCCTACCCTAACCCTGACTTTCTCTTATCGTTCCTACCGATAAGGGCTTAGGTTAAGATATAGGGTTAGGGTAAGATAATAATTTATAGAATATTTTTTCTTACTTTCTAATTCTTATTGGTATCTATATAAAAAGTTATATAAACTTTAAATAAGTTTTAGACTTTTAAAAAATAGTTAAAAAAGTACCCTTTAAGGTACAATAAGGAAGTGTCCGACTCGCTGTACATATACGTTAGATTTTAAAGTTAATCTTATATAGTGTTTTATACTTAAATAAGTATAGTAATTAGTTATTAGGTTTATTTTTTAAACCTTTAGACTTCTTTAGCTTATTATTTTCTAGTAGTTATAATAGCTTTAGTAACTTAATATAATAGGTTTTATTAAGTGTCTTTAACTTATTATTAATACTTTAAGCGGCTATTTACTATTTTTCAAAAGTAAGAGTTAAAATAACTCTTAATACTTCTACTTTACGTTATATTTTCTTTATTATAAGGAATATTACGTATTATATATCTATATATATAATCTACCAAACTAGAAGATTAATATATATACTGATTATATAAGCAATCTGATTATATAATCAGCTAAATATTCTAGAGGATTCTTTAGAGAAGCAAGATTAGCTTTACTACTCCTTACTTTAGGAATCTAGGTTATTAACAGTAAGTTAGGGTTATTATCTTACGTAAATAAGAATTATATTAGTTGTCTTGATTTATAAGCAGCTTACGTTAGTATAGAATATTTTAGTAAGCTGTATATAACTATATAAGGGCTGGAATTCTTCCTGTTTCTAGGCCTATCTTTTCTTTCTCTAAGCAAGTAAGTCCTATAGTAACAATCTAACCACTATACTCTCTCTACTACTTATTCCCTCTATTATTATATCCTTATATCAGTTATACCTCTACCCCTTATGTCTTATATTCCCAGCGATGTTCCATACATAGGTTCTAAAGACGTCAGGTTCTAAAACTACGTTAAGTTATCTGCCTATTAAATAGCGGAATCCCAAAATCCTTTCTTTATAAGCTATACATTAGGTTTTAATGATCTTCAATTCTTGCCCTACAGTGTGTACGTATCTTAGTTGTAGAGTTTTAATATTATATTCCAGCGGCTTACAGATAGTGATAATTTTCACAAGATACTTTACGTAACCGCTAGAGCAATTTCTTGGTGTTTAGATTTATAAGAACGTATAACGATCCCTCGCTTATAAAGCATGTCTATTTCTACAAACAGCGGCTGCTTTCGTATTGCAGTAGCTCTTCCTCCTGCTATCGCACTGGCCTGTCAATTTGGTAGCCGTCACCGATGAGCTGGCCGACGACGGGGACTCAAAGAGCGCGCCAATCCTGATATTGCGCACTCAGCATACACCCGTCAATTACAAGTGCGAGAGGGGGTACACTATAGTCCTGCCTGCTGCCGCGGGCGGAAGCCGCCAAAACCTAAGGTACGGGTACGCGGCACGGTTAGTGTTTGCAACAGACAAATCATATAATAACATGAGTGCATGATTACACTACAATGATATGCATGAGAGAGCGAATAGGCTAGTTGTCTAGCAGAAGGTTTAAACTTTAAGGGCCCCAGGGCTAGGTAGATGCCAGAACTTATGCTTTAGGAGGCCTCGCCTTCGCTAAGAAACTTTTTGCAAAACCTTCAGGAGGGGCTGCGAGTCACAGTATTGGACCGATGTTACACAGGTGTTAAAGTTAGTTGGGCACCACCGCTGATTGGGAGGTCGCAGACTTACAGGTCGAGTCTTAACCTTTAAACAGGTAAGTTAAGTTATGGCATCTTGTACATTTAAAGTAGCTGAATCATGCCGAGTGTGGCTGTGAGTACGGATGCAAACTACCTATTCGAACCCAACTGCCGTCCTACTTTTCGAAACAGCCATCGTATGAATAAACACTAAACAGACCTGGCCGATCCTGCTTACTTACTATACAAGAAACGAGGACCGCAGGAGGGCTCCCCAAGCTGAGCCTTATAGATATGTGACAAGCTGCCTTGCTAGTATACAGTCAACAAAACAGCCCCGCTGGAAAGATGGCAATGGTTTTCTGTTACCCTCTGACCATATGCCCAACATTCGACAACATATCGATGCGCGCCAGCACCTCTTCGCGATGGGCCAGACTGAGCAGTGATGGCGAACTCACCAGATCCGACCGGCGCGGCCTCGCCGCCTTCCTGGGAAACGCCTAACTTTGAAAACCCGCGAGACGTCTATCACACGGCCCACATTGTGTACACAAGCTTCATTCAGGCCATCGTGGTCTTCTTCTTTGCCGTACATGTCTACACGAAGCTGTCGGTAGATGGAAGATTCCGGTTAGAAGATTGTAGGTTTTGTGCGTCAGTGGTGCGTTCCGTTTTAGTCTAACATAAGAAACCAGGGAGTCGTCTAATAGGATGGGTGAGCTTTTGTCCCGGCATCCGACTTCCAACTTGATATCGACTGAATATCGGTTTCTGACCTATCCAGATCTTTACTGTGGTCCTAAACTCGGTCATCATGATAAGTATGTACCCTGATTTTAGGGGGAGCCAAATCAATCAATCAAAAGTAGGCGACGCATTAAGAAAAAGCACAGGAATCCATTACGGTCTCGGATTCCACATATGGGAGATCACTAAGAGTAACTACATGATGATCCAAAAGGTGTGTAAGAAGGCCCCGGAAACTACAAAAAAAAAGGCATCTTACTGGGACTCTCGACTGCAGTGGACGTATATTAGCAACCTGTTGTACTCGCCCGCCGCGTTCTTCACCAAGATGGCACTGATACTCCTCATCGTACGTGTCTTCTCCGTCAGCACAGGAGTCGCACGGGCACTATGCAGTGGCATGGTCTTTTTCCTTGTCTGCTACATCACGATGGAGCTCTTCAAGGCTTTCGTGTGCAACCCTGTGCAGGCGTATTGGGATCCGACAATACCCAACTTTAGATGCATGAATCAAAGCACACTGTTCATGTGCGATACCTTTGTCTCCATATTATCCGACTTGATTATACTAGGGGTTCCCACGGTTTTAGCGTGGAGGTTAAGGGTTTCGACGGCCAAGAGGCTTAAGATTATCTTACTTCTGGGTACTGGTGGCTTGGGCGTCGCGGTGACAGTTTACAGGATGTTCTTGGTGGTCAAATACCGTGCCACCACGGACCCGACCACGGATTTCGTGCCACTTGACTGGACAGTGTACGTTGTGTTCTTGTCACGAACGGTCTGGCTGCCAACCTTGACTGACCGCAGCACAACAGGGCGGGGGAGCTTGCCATAGGTGTGATATGCGCCTGCTTCCCTCCGATTAATCATCTCATAGAGAGACGAGCCGCTAGAAGACGATCGTCGAACAGTTCTCGGGATCTGCCGCCGTGGCTAAAGAAAATTTCAGGGTATCTTAGTTTCCAGTCACTCCGGAGTGTACTCGTCACCTCCGGGACGGTGGCCGATAAGCCACCGAAGTTTCGAAGTGTCGACTCAAGCGCTGTACTCCAACCTACACTCCGTTCGGATAGAGGCAGGCCGCAGCAATCAGTTTGTGAAGTTGAGCTCGGAGCGCTTTCAGATTCTCACCCTGAGCCTCATCCGGGAGAGCCGGTGCTGACAACAGTGGACAGTTACAGGCATAACTGGCTAACTCCGCCACCTGTTGTTCGGTGGAATAGTCCTGTTAGGCTTAACAGTCCGCCATAAATATCTACCCAACCTGATTGTCAGTTTTGGATGACACCAACCACTGATGCCGTTTTGACGGTCGCATTTCTCGGCACTGGCTAATCCGCGACGTAGCCAAGAAGGGCACGTCAGCTGGCGAGACTGAGGAAGCCCATTGTTTATGGTGCCAGTATTCAATAAAGCAGGTTCGGCCGGGCCCAATCCTGAGCGATCCGTGGTATACGGATTGCTGGTAATAAATGTGCAACTATTATTATAGATCTTATGGTGACGCGATCCCAGTGTTCAGTGGCAGCCATTTTTGGTCATGTTCTATGCAGTTAAGATGGCATCTCCGTAGCCAGAACGTTTGAGGGGAGAGGTGACAGCGTATTGTGTCTCAGTTGCTGCAGGAGACATACAAGCCAACGGACCAATAGAAGATACAATGAACCGTTGTCGTGGCTTACACGGGCAGGGCAGAATTCATATCCTGTGACCACGAGCTTAGATGCCTGGTGGGGCAGCTTATAATCAGATGTGCTTGAAAGGAGGCCGGTGTGGAAAACTTTAATCAAAATGCCACGCCTGATCCTAAAGGAACGTGGAGTTGTCGAGTCGGATGCTGATAGACACGGCCTAACTATGTCTGTGACAGAACCAGACATGCCCTCGCTTTAGTAAAACCGGAAAGTGGCATACCGTATCAAGAAATAGTGCGGGATACGGATGGAAAAACCCGTTTACTTTACGAATAACCAAAAGAAACCTCACAAGGGGGAGTTATGTGAGGGCTGTAAAGCAGGGCATTGCGAAGAGGGATGAACATGTAAACAGCTACCAAGAACATCGTATGAAAGCCACGATTCAGGATTATGACACACTCCAGAAGACCCTTGACGATACAAAAATCGCCTACGACAAGAACCTCGAAGAGCTGACTCGGTTGATTGTGGATCGGAAAGCTGAAAAAAAAAGGGGGGGGGGGGGGTTAAGAAGTAGATTAAAAAACAGACCAAGCAGCATAGCAAGGTTGTGGAGGATAAGGCAGCAGCGCATCGACAGCTCAAGGCGGAGCAAGACATCACCACTACGTTAAAAGGGAAAATTAAGTTCCCTGAGGGGCATATAAGACGATTGATTGCTACTAGCAAGAAACATAAAGTAACCATCACAAAGCTTAAAAGCAATATTAGAGTACAGGCAGCCCGAGCCTCTAACCAGAGCTAAACATCTAGTAGAAACCCTACTATTAAGTTACTAACTGTGACACTTAATAAGAGACCTAAGAAAGCAGTTACAAGGTATAGCGACTAGTTATTAGGCAGCTTGCAATACTGAAGGTCCTGTCTTTTATTATCAAGGTACCTAGGCTTAATCTACTGCAATTTTCAAAATAGTGTTTAAGTATACTCAGACAAGCTAAGCACATGAAGAAAAAGAAAAAACCCCCCCCCCCCGCCCTCCCCATCTACGAAAAAAGGACAATTACAGGATAAGAGACGTATAAACCGGCTTCATACCAAGCAATAGGTCGTATCGTAATCTGAATATACAGCTTAAGCAATTGCAAAAGGATATCTAGGCAAGGCTTCGGGAGGGCGTGATAGCGGGATGCGTCCTGAAGTCACGTCTGATGTTTACAGAACGAGCTTTTCATCGAGCTTAAATACGTTTAAGCTGGGGATGTCGTCGGCTGATGCGCCGGACCTAATAAGCGAGATAAGCTCCTTGGTGGCCTGGCCAGCCTTGGTAATGGCGGTGTAGTTGTACTGGGTGCCGTCGGCAAGGTACAGGACGTCCGGCTGGGCGCACCTTTCAGTCTCCTCGCCATCGCGGGCATCCAGTGTCGCACCGCGGATCATCTTTCTGTTGTTAAAGCCGTAGCCTAGCCCGCCAAAGGGCCCGTTGCCTAGGCAGATGTAGTTGCGGCCGGCGCTGTCTTGCTGCTCGCGGATGGATCCGCAGTTGGGCCCGGCGTGGCCACGGGCCTGGATGTTCCAGTTGCGCGGGATGGCTCTGAACGAGCCGCTGGCGAAATAGGTATCCGCGTTGACGCTGCAGCAAGAGTCGGGATTCCAGCCCTGGCAGATGTACCCGCCACCGTTGGTGCTACAGCCGCCTGCAAACTCGAGGTGCAGGTCAATGGCCGAGGCGGCGGTTGCGAAGAGGCCTGAGACAAGGCTGACAGCGGCGAAGAACTTCATTTTACTTGGTAAAAATGGATAAAGATGGAGAAACTGATCTCAAGAGTGAAGCTGTGCAGGTCGCTTGATGCCGGATTAGCTTTCTTTGCTGGGAGGCCGAAGATATTAAGGTGGATGGAGTGGATGGAGGTAGGTTTAAGAGCTTCTACAGAGACGGGAGCGAGCCTTTTATGCATTTCTGGAAGACTTCCATCACAGAGTATTTGACATCTTGTCGTCGCATCTCGTCCTCTCGTGCAGTCGCGTCTGCTGCTACTCTCCTCTGCTGGCTTCTCGTGTAATGGATTGTTTCCGGGGTTTCAGGGGTTAAAAGCGAGAGTGGATGTGTATGCCAGCCACCCTTGAATGCGTAGGATGACGCACGATATTGTAATACCATAAGCACGATCCTACAATGCGCTCCTTTTCTTGGGTCGCTAAGGCTATTTGCATTTACCGTCTCTCGGCGGAAGAAGACGACGTAAAGCTATTGTGGGCGCGGCCCTTGGCGCAGGATTGTATTGCAGCTAACGCCTCAGACTCAGGCACCTAGACCACTCTCTTAGTCAAAAATAGCCCATGCCTTCCTCGGGTCGCTTTAGGCTTGTGGTACTTTTTCTCTTATGTATTGATTTTGTTTAACTATAGAGCGAAAACTTTTCTCTTATGTATTAATTACAAGCTCCAGATTGCGATGTTCTTTTCCTGGGCCATGCTTGTTCTTTTGTCTAGTTACCTTAAGAGTGATATTCCTTAGCTTATAATTATTAATCCTAACTACTATTAATTTGTGCGTGCAGTCTGGCAAGTGCCTATCAAATAAGGCAAGCTCATAAGATCCTCTTCTCTAAGACTTGCTTCTCACCTAACCGCTTCTTGGCATTAATCCTTCGGTTATCAAGCTCAGAATACCTGCCGTTCTGGGCACCCATAGCGCTTACGTCAAGGGAATTTTAGTAGGTTCTCTTTTCCACCTGCCTTTACGATACAATGTGACATTACGGATGATGGATTATTAGCCTAAAATCAAACCCTATAGTTACTGCCCCTAAGACCTGTATAGACAGTCAGTCTAAAACCCTACACTCAGTCAGCTTATTACGGAGACTAGTTTGACCTAATTAAGTAGTTCCTGCCTACATAAATCCTACGAAGAAGGGTATCTAGGGGAACAGCAAATCAAACCTACATATTAACTAAGTATATATCATATTTATGCACAAAAGGCTCCACCTCTGATCCATAATAACTATCCAAAGTTCAATTATAGGCCATGCAAACGTGTAGCAGGAATGTATTGAAGTGCGCCATGACTGCCGGGTCGATCAGGAATTCAGTTAAGATCGTCTTTGGCAAAGGCCTATTGCCGTCACCGTCGGACATAGACGGTTGTTTCCCTACAGCACTTAACACTAGTTGGACCACTAATAGATTCTATGTTAAACAGTGCGCCTCCGCTGCCGCTATCGTCACAATGACCCGCATGCCCGTGTTCTTGTATGATATTATGAGAATCACCTGATCCTGAATCTGACCTAGCAACTGCTGTACTATATGATTAGCCTGTGGCACAGACAAAGCGCCCCAGTCTCCTTTCGCCCTGCCGAGTACCCAAAACAAATTAAGAGCCTATACCCGTCGTTAGTATAGATAAGACCAACTCCCCTTGATGCCCATTGAAAGGCTGCTGACCCATTGGGACATGATGCAGACTCCCGGGAGACATATTCCCTCTGATTGAGCTCTAAGAGTTCCTTATAAAAAAAAAGGAATGCATAATCTGATGCCCTAAGAAAAGACTCGATATCGACTCTTAGTACCACCCATACAACCAAGGGCACATACAGAACTTTTTCCGGTGGAAACAAGAGCTACCCTAGCTCTTAGTCTACACCAAGACTGTGACATTATGCAAGGCAGATCAAGAAGACCGCAAACGCCCCATAGTATATAACATGGCGAAACATACCATAGAACCAGCGTCAATAGTTCGCTTCCATGCCACATGTTTAATGTCGTCTTTAGAAACACTAAACAAGTGGACTTCTTAGCTCAAGACGATTTCCTCTCCCAGAACTTGGTTTAGAATTAGTCTAAGGCCGATATTCCCTTTATCACCTTTTCTTTTTTTGCCAGAGTCTCACCTTAGAGCGGCAGGCAGAGCTGGCAGCTTAAGTTAAAAATGTCATCTCCATCCTGTTGAATTGGATTATTTTACGTAACCAGTAAATCCTCCCACCACGCAGTAAGAAACATAGTGGTTTACACTTTATATATCTAGACCCTTAAAACACAACTGAGTTACATTACAACAGGACTTATGAGATTATGTGCTAACACAAGAAAACCTCCTTTAATTTCAGAAACAATACTATTTTGGATATTTAGCTATTTCCTCAAGCCTAAGACGAATACTTAACCAGATATCTCAGGCCCTAGGCTGCCCTAGCAGTGCTTTTACCTATCAGCTAGTGAAGGGCCAATCTGATGATAGGCTAGGTAATAGGCAACAATAACTAAGGAGGAAGTCAATGGAGTCATTTATTTATTGAGGACCGCTCATTAGTGCCTAAAAATCCAATGCCATCGACCCAAGGTGGTATAAGGCACATTCCATCGCTAACATTTAAGCATAGTTCCATTATCCTGCTCTACCAGCAGACCAAGCATTTCACTTCACCGCGAAAATCGTTGATTAGAGAAAACGGCGGGCCAGGGTAGCAACGACGACAGCGTCGCCTTTGTTACTAGTTGCGTCAGTGACTACTGTGACTTCTGTAACACAAACATTATAATCACAGGTGGGATTAGAAAATCTTCCTGAGCTCGTTCGTCACGGAGCTAAGTCAAGTAACCCACTTCTGGGCACCCCCCACATCTGGGCACTATCAAAAGTGAGGTTATCATAACACCACCACACTTTTCAATTAACTATTAACAACCACTTAATGCTACAATAATACAGCTTTCGGCTTCACTGGGTATATCCGAGGCGCCGGATTCATCTGGCGTACTTTCAGCATCGCCAGCCTTAATTTGGGCTTGCCGCACCTCTTTGATTGTCGCGAACTTCATGTTTGGATCCAGAGTAACAGCCTTCCTCTTTCTAGCTCTAGTATTATTAACTTTAGCCTAGAGAAGCTGTATTTGGTGTTAAGCGGTAGCTAACTTAAAGGACTACTCTTGGAAGCCTTTTTTTATTTTTCTAAAGAGCTGGCGTTATATAGCGATGTTTTATTCCAGTTAGCTAAATAGGTGTAGTTAATCCCTAAGGTCCTTTACCTTCCTTAGTATAGACCACTTTACAGCAGATAAAGCAGATACCTATCCCTTTATTCCCTAAGTATTGCAGGCCCTATAGGTACCTCTGGCAGACTTATTTAGTAGTGTTAATAGTGTTGTTAATAATATTGCCTTTTAAACTAACAGCCTATTTATAACCGGCTTTATAATAGTAACTGGCTATAACCTAGTGTATTTCCAGCCACTTTTAATATTATTAATAGTCAGCCTAGCCTGGTAAGCCTAATAATAGTAAGAAATAAAGTTCTTTTTACTAATAATAGTTAAATTATTCTACTATAAGAGGTATCTTAGCTCCTTATAATAGGCTGCCTTTATAAGACTAAAGACTGCTTAATTAAGTGGCTAGAGGATATAGAAGGTATATAGTAGTAAGAATAATAGATAGACGTTATTAGTATAATATAACTATATAAAATCTATTATTATATAGCTTTTATATCTATATAGGATAAAGAGTCTAGCCTAATTAAGTTAAAAGGGTTTAGTCTAAAAGAGGAAGACCTTTTCTAGCTATTTAATAGTAGTAATATTAATAGTCTATTTATTTTTTATTACTATAAACTGCTACCTATTATATAGGTTAAGGACTAAAGGAAACTACTGCTACTAGACTATTTTACTTTTATATATAACTAGTAGATAAAGTGGCTTACCTTTAGTAGATATATACTTAATAATAGATACCTAGGCTTATAAACCAGGCTGCTTTTTTCTTACTACTTATATAATAGCCCTACCTAACACTAGCCTAATCTCTCCCTTACCTTTATGTTACAGTTAGTAATCTAACAGTAAGGTTTCTACTAATAGTATAGCTAAGGTTAATACTTAGTAATAGTAATATTAGCTTACTAGTCTATTAATCACTTAGTAATTAGTTAGGTAGTTAATAATTATAAAAGGTAGCTTATATAGCTTCTTATTAATAAATTATTAAGTTAGATACTAAGAGGTATTTAGAGAATATATTATAAGTTAATTACTAAAAAGCTATAAAAGTCTGTTTTTAAGTATATCTAAGTCTATCTTATATATAAGTCTTAATCCTATTAGTATACTTAAGACTAATATCTAAGTATTAGTCTTTTACTATAGACTATTTTTAGTGTTATTAGTCTTTTACTTAAGACTACTTATTACTTATTAGTCCTTTTTATTATTATATAACTTATACTATAGTTCTTTTTAACCTAAAGAGTTATTTTATTTTAACCTATTATTAGTCTTATATAAATATTATACTACCTGTTAGTTATCTAGTAGGGTAATATTACCTATAACTTATTAGGTTATAATATTAGGTCTCTTTTTTTAAAAGTCTTACCCTTAAGACCTATATAAGTAGGTTACTTTTTTTAGGTTAAGGAGTTATTAATTCTACTTTCTTATTTTACTATAATACTAATACTATATTAGGTTATATAAAGAAATTAAAAAAGTTAAAGTCTTAAAATATAAAAGTAAAAAATTATAAGCGTTTAGCTTTTCTAGAGTTTATTAAGGCTTATTTACTTTTAGCCGATATACCTTATACTTATTATTACTATATAAAGGCTTCTTATTAATTTAGTAAAAGTTTTTCTTAATATTAAACTTATATTAAGGTAAAAAAGCCTTATAATAGGGTTTTAATAGCTTTAATATATAAGTTTTTTATTACTATAATCCTTTTTATTACTAACGTATTTATAGTATAAAAGTTAAATACTTAATAAAAAAAATAAGATAAAAAAGAAAAAAAGGCTAGTAAGAAGCTTCTAAAGTTTTATAAGGAGCTTACTTATTTATAGTCCTTAATAGTAACTACTGCTAGTTACTTATCTTATATTTAGAAAACTTAAAAACTTATTTAGAAATAATAGGCTAAGATATTTTACTAGGGAATATAAAAGTTAGATAAGTCTAATACTTTAGAATTAATATTAGATACTTATAAAAAGGAAATAGTAGAAAAGCTATAGTTTATATAGGTTTCTAATAATATATACTGGTTTTTATATAGGCTTAAAGATAAGTTTACTAATATAGGTCTGTTAGTATTTAGTCTCTTTAGTACTTATAAAAGTCTTAAAGAAGTTACTAAAAGTGCTAAAGGTTTTTAACTAGTTCTTATAAGTTATTTTTATATCTATAGTTTTTCTATTTTACTAGGTATTATTTTTATCTATTTTTATAGCGTTTATTAAAAATATATTTAGCTTTATATTTTAGTTTAATTAATTTAATAATAATATAGTTATTAGTATTTGATCCTTATAGTACTAGTATAAGTAGTGTAATATAAAAGACTAAGTATTTCTTTATTATTTCTAGTAATATAAGTCTATAGTTAATATTAAAACTTTCTAAAAGATTTTTAAAAGTCTTAGTTTCTTATAGTTAAGTTTATTATTTAGGCGCTTTATTTTAATATTTCTATATAAAAGATATATACTATTTCCCTCTTTAAAGGTTAGCCTTTTAACCCTTAAGGTATTAGTATACTTTTTTATTTATATCCTAACGAATTCTAAGTCTAGGGCTACCTTACTTTAGAGTTCTCTTACTTTATTAACTTTAGCTATAGCTTTTAGGGCTTATAGTCCTTTATAAGGTTCTCTATAAGCAGTTAGTTTAAATTTATAGTTTAAGTAGAATAATAAGTTCCTAATACTTTTTTTTATAGCACTGTTATAAGTAAATTAGGCTATAGGCAGTAATAATACCTAATTAGTTTAATTATAGTTAATATAGTATTATAGATACTATTTAAGGATCTAATTAATTTTTTCTATTTATCTATTATTAAAATTATACTCTAATAGGAATTCTAACTCTTAAATCTGTTTTTTATTAAGAACCTTTAAGGTAGTAAAGTATATAAGGTTCTTATAGTCTAAGTAGATAATAACTTAATATTTTATTTTTAATAGATATAGTCTTTATTTTTAAAAGGTATAATAATAGCTATTAATTCTTTATTATAAATCTAGTAATTTAGTTTTAGTCTAGAAAGTGCTTTTAAGTAGAAAGTATAAAGGTAAAGTCTGCCTTACTTATCTTATTATTTTAGTTATCTACCTATAGTAAAGCCTAAAGCGTTAACTTCTACCTTAAACTGTTTGTCTAGGTTAGGTATTATAAAGACTAGTTTTAATATAATAAGGTTCTTAATTTCTTTAAATAATTATTAATATTCTTCTATCTATATAACGTAGTATACAAGTAAACGGTCTACATAAGTAAACGGTCCACTTTCGTACGATTTTAAACAGACACTTTTTTCCCCTACTTTTCTTTACACACAACCATAGTACAGCATTTAAACGAAAGCAATTTAGTCCTAGCGCTAAATGCGCTTAAAATAAACCTAAAATTAAGCGTACAAAAGGCTGTATCTATCTATAATATATCCTATATAATACTCTATTAACGATAACGCAGCCAACCTATAAAGCGTAGCATCTGACCACCCTGCTAGAATTTAACCTTATATAAAGAGGATACTATTATTTAATATATTATTAATCTAGATTTACAAGCGTTTTCTCCCTGCCTTAGTGCTGTTTAAGAAATAGCCGATTGACTTCTTTATGACTGTAACGCGCGACGCGTTAGGACTAACTAGGCCTTAAACTTTATATAACAACGACCTAAGCTAAAGACGCGTTTTAATTAAAGAATTAACTATTAGAGAGTCCTCTATAAAGATCCTAACGTATATTACATATAGTTTTCCCTTATATAAAACATAATTATAAAGTATAGTATATATAATTATAATATCTATAACTTTAATAAGACTAGGTTTATAATAGGTAAAATATCTTCTAAAATAGTTATTACAGCCTCTAAACGATGTGGTAAGCTAAGAGAAACATAACAAAGGAATTAGAAATAGGTTATAGTAATCTAGGGTATTAGGTCGTACAGCTATTCTATCCTGCTGTATATTATCTTTACAGGTAAAGTCTATCTTAACTTTTAGATATATAACAGCCCCCTCCTATATAACTAGGTAATTACCCTTATAGAAAACGGTTAGATAATAAATAAGAAAAGCCTAAAATAAGTAAAACACTTTAATTTCTATATAAAGAGTTATATAAAAGGTGCTTACCGCCTCTTTATCCTTAATAGCTATAAAAGCCACTATTCTATTAATTTTAAGCTATACTATAAGAAGCAGAAGATTATTACACTCTATATACTACCTTATTTATTATATAAGCTTTAGCCTCTTAATATTAGGTGCTTTAGTCCCTTAAAACAGGCGTACAGTTAAGAAATTAAGGTCCTTATATAGGTATATATTACATATATCGTAAAAGAAGACTTCCTCCTAGCCTTCTATAAGGCGTATAACAAAGTAATAACTATAGTAAACATCTAAGCAGGCTTTAGAGCAACTAGCCTTGTCCTGTACGATCCTGAATATATAGTTTTACAGCTAGATGTAAAGCTTTATATACTAACACCACTATATTCTTCTACTAGCTTGCCAGAACCTTAGGTCCTAAAGATACTAAACAACCTAATTAAATTCACTTTACAGTCTGATTTAATTATAAATTAAATTATATAACATCAGAATAGCTCCCTAACATCACTTATTAGGTTTATATAGCAGCTAAAGAAAGGGATAATAGTAGTAGTATATAAACAGACTTTAATACAGGCAGACTTAGCTAAGTATTAAGAGGTAAATAAGCGACTAAGCCGCCGTCATTATATAAAAAAAAAACAGATTTAGAAAGGTAGAACACTTATAATTAATTAGGTATAGGATATAAAGTCTTAAATAGATATAATAGAGCAGTTATAGGTAGAAACAGGTTAGAGTAGTGGTTGTATAAGGAGGACAGAAACACGTATATAATAATATGGCATCTATAGAGAGCCTGGCTATAATGCTTATACGTGTTAGAAAGTTAAATCTACCTCTAAAGAAGAGGATTCTAAATAGTTTAGATAAATTTAAGGTGTTATAGTTAATTTCTCTTATATGTTATTATATAAGGGTAGTAAAAGTAGACCGTTTACTTATGTGGACCGTTTACTTATGTACTACGTTAAATCTAGTATTTTTCCTTATAAGTTATTATATTAGTTATATAATATTACTAAATTTTCTAAATAAATTTTAGTAGAAGTTAATATATCTTAAGAAGGATTAGACTTCTTTAACGTTTATTAAGATAAGCTAGTTACTAACTATATCTACCTTCTTATTTTATATTTAAATTTTACCTAGTGTAATAGTGTATTCTAAATAATTTACTTTTTATATATATAATTTACTTTTTTCTAGTTTAACTAGAAGCTTTACTTTTTAAAGCCTATTAAGTACCTAATATATATATTCCTTATATTCTTTAAGGTCTTTTAAAAAGATTAAGATATTATCTAAGTAATAGATAATAAAGATATTTAGCTTTTTATATAGGACGTAATTTATTATTATCTAGAATATAGTAGGTATATTAGTAAGTCTAAATAGTATAATAAGTATTTTAAATAGTCTTTATTATATATTAAATACTATTTTCTATTTATCTTTTTCCTTAATATATATAAGGTTATAGGCTTTTTTAAGGTTAAGTACTATAAACTAGTTAGCTTTATATAAAAGGTTTTATAATTTACTAATTAATAGTAGTAGGTAACTATTTTTTTTAGTAATATTATTAAGTCTATAGTAATTAATATAGAGTTATAGTTCTCTATTTTTCTTTAGTATAAATAGGATTAAATATCCTACTAGTAATTTAGATAATCTAATATAATCTTTTTCTAGGTTTTTATCTAGCTATTTATTAAGTGTTTCTTTTTCTATAGGGTTAAGCATATAGATTAGCTTTATTTTTAATATTTTCCTTTTAAATACTTAGATCTTATAATCCTATAGTTTATACTTAGGTAAGCCTATTTCTAGTTCTTTAGTAAACAGTTTTATATATTATTTATATTTAAAAGGTATTATATTAAGATAGTCTTTCTCTAAATTTTTCTTTATTATATATATCTAATTATTACTATAGATATAACTTACTAATTTCTTATAGTCTTAATTCTTCTAATATATATAATATATATCTTTAGTCGCTTAGGTTTACTTAGGGGTTACAGCGTGTAACGCTGCCTTATAGCTAAATCTATCTATTAGAGTTAGCCTGTTCTCTAATCTATTACTAGGTTATTTCTTTATAACTATAGGATACTAAAAATAACGTCTACTTCTCCTATATCTATTATATTAAGGGTTATTTATTTATTATAGCTTTAGATTATAACTTAGAGTTATATAGTCTCTTTAGTAATAATTTTACTATAATACTTAACTGTTTTTTTTTAATAGTTTTAAGATTATAAGTTACTTTTTTATATTACTATATAATCTTCTATTAATTTACTACTTTAGGTAATATTAGGTTTACCTATACTTTACTGTTAATAACTACTTATATAGGCTGCCTATTAATTAGGGCGGTAAGCACTAGGTGCTTATTATTATAGTTACTTATTATTATAAAGTATAAAGACTTTTTTTCTCTTATTACCTTCTATATTCTTTTTATAGTCAGTAAGACTTATTTTTTATTTTATCTTAAGAAGGTCTAGCTTTATTTTAGATTCTTTATATTTTTATTTTTTCTATATAATTATATTTATATTTATTATATATATATTATAACTAATATATAACCCTACCTTTTATATATAGTATAAAATACTTTAGACTTAGCTTAAAGTAGATAGTTTGTTACCTATACTTTTTAATATTCTATATATATAAATTTTTATTAGTATAATACTAAGTTATAGGTATTATATTAAACCTATAAAGGTAAAAGATATAAGTACCTTTCTTTTTTTTATATTTAGTATATTTATTATAGATATAGTTACTCTAAAATACCTTATAGTATAAGGGGTGCTTTAGGTCTAAGTGTTTATAATCTCTAAATATAGGTTTCTTCTTACATATTACTACTAGTTTACCTTTAATATCTATATTTTTTATCTTATAAAATAAAAGTTTTTAATTATTAGTATCTTTTATAATTTCATCAAAAAGGTATTTTTATATATATATATTAGATTTACTATAGGTTTATATAGTAAGAGGTTTATCTAAATTATATCTTAAGGTGCTTATAATTAGAGATAAAGATAGTTAGATACTATAGGTTTAATATTTATATATATCGCTTTATATTCTTTCTAATTAGTACTACTTAAGGGGTTATTTATTTTACTTCTATAAGTTATTTTATAGTTTTTTATTTTATCTTACTAGGTAGAATAAACTTATCTAAAGATAGTTTACTTTTAGATTTTTCTTTTAAGCTGCTTCTTTATACCTTAATAGTATCTTTTAAAGTTAGTTTATAAACTATAAGTTATACTAGTAGGAAACTTATTTTTATAGGCTTATTAGGATGCTTTTTTTTAATATTATAATTATCTATATAATCTTACTGTTTATATAAAGCTAATTTATTTCTTCCTCTATTTAGATATCTTTAGTAAGTTTTAAAATGTCTTCTAAGTCTATAGGTTTTTTTTATCTACTATAGTAGCCTTATAGAATTTAGTAGAGCTAAAAGTAGGGTTATATTATATAGCTAAGGCTACCTTAGTCTTATTTTTTACTTTTAATCTGCTACTTAAATACCTTTACTTCTTACTATAAGCTTTATAGTGTCTGCTTTAGGTTTTATAGTACTTATTTATTATATTCTCTTAAGATATAGTAAACTGTTTAATTAATATATAGTTTTAGTTAAACTAACTCTTTAAGTAGCCCTTTATAGTATTTATTTATATAAGGTTTTTATAAGTATAGTTTTAGACTTTCTTTAGGGTTACTTCTTTCTTACCTTTTTTCTATTAGCGTTTATTAGCCGCTTTTTTATAATAGTAATAACCTTAGTGTAAGGGTTACTCTTTAGGTTAGTAATAATTTTATTTAACTTTTTAAAATCTATAGGTCTAGTGGCTTAGATGTTTAATATATTTTCTTTTAAGGTTTTACTCTAGATTCCTTTATTAATTATTATAATAGTTCTATAAGTTTCTTTTTAGCTTAATTTATATAGTTATTATTACTTTTTAACTACTAAAGCCGTTTTTTTCTATAGTTTAGTTAGGTATTATCCTGCTTATTTCTTACTATCTTAGTAAATTATATAGTTATTATTATAGCAGGCAGTCTAGAAGTGTTATAGGTAGGGTATCTCTCTTTATACCAGGTTAGCTTATTTAATACCTTTTAAAAGCGTTTTATATTAGATTTACCTAGGTTATTTATAGTTCTTTATAAAATATCTTATCTTTTTATAGTTATAATATTTAATAGTCTTAATATTATATAACGTATATATATAGCGAGTCGCCTATTATAGTAAGTTACCTACTCTCTTATTATACCTTAAAGGCTACTTTTTTACCTATTTTTTAAAAATTAAAAGTAAGTCTAAAAAAGGTCTAGTCTTAGCTAGTAAGATTTAATAAGAGTTAAATTATAGTAAATAGTATTCTAGAAAATACCGTCTGCTATATAAGGCTATCTTAATCCTTAGCCTTATTAAAAAAGGTAGATAAAGGCTTAAGGTAGTATAAGGTATTATAAGGTCTAGAGAATTTCTAAAGTATTTTTTCTTTTATTTTAACTCTTATTATAACCTAATAAAGAAAAGTATACCACTTTTAGTTAAGGTTTTATTTTTTAAAAAATAAGTAAAAAAGTGGCCTTTAAGGTATAATAAGGAAGTAGGTGTTACACTTTAGTATAAGTATATTAGTTATAAATTTAATACTCTTTTTTTTCCTAATAGGCAGGGGATCTACCTATAAATAGTAGAGGATTTTAAGCTAAACGGCTAAATAATTCTCTAGGGATTCCTATAGAATTTATAGTAAATAGGTAGAGAATTCTCTAATAATATCTTTATAATTTCTAGGCGGCTAACTGACAATTTGCCGGTCTGCTGGTCTATATGTAATCTAGTAGATTCCCTAGGAAATAGATATTCTATAGCGTAATAATTGCCTGTATGTAAATCACTTTTTATTCTAAAATATAAATAATTTATAAGTAATAAATAAATAAAAATATAAGTAAAAAAATATTATAACTATCTGTTTTTATTTATTATCTATCTAAGCCCTTTTTTAATTATTACTATATATATAAAATAATTATTTTACCTTATACTTTTATATTTAGCTATAGCTATTCCCTTAATAATTTATTATTTATTATTATTATCTATTATAAACTTAAGGAATACACCGCTAAGATTTACTTAACCTTAGTGCTCTCAGGCAGCTAAAAGGTGTCTATACTGTAGATATTAGCTATATTAGCAGGCATTATATTAAGCTGCTTAAGCCACTTATTATTTTACTTATAGATATTATAGTAGATTTAGTTATTAAGTATATTTAGGTATTCCTATCTATAAGACTTAATATAGGTTAAACCTCTTTTAAGGCAGATAGTAATATTAGCCTAAGTATTAGATTCTTTAGTCTTTATAAGAAGACGTTTATAAAGACCCTTATTAGTAATAGTATAAAGTAAGGAATTATTAGCGTTAGTAGTATACTTTATTTTTATAACTAAACAATTAGTATAAAGTAGGTCTAAAAGGTATTTTAAACTAAGTTTTATAAAAATTAAATTAGTTACTATATTCTTTATATTTTAATTAATTAAGCCTTTAGTAATAATATCTAGAAAAAATATAAAGTATTTATTTTAAAAAACGAAATAAGCGGTTTTTCTTATAACTATAAGTGTAATATTAATAAGCAGTTAAGTAATAGTTTAGTTAGCTAGGTTAAATATAAAGACTTAATAGTATAGTAAAAGACTATAGTGTATATAGGTAATAAAAGATTTAGTTACTAGCTTTTTATTAGCCTCTTTTAGGCTTTAAAAAACTAGTTATTATTTTAACTTATTAATAAATATATAAATAGATAATAAGACGTCTCTTTTACCTTTATTAAGGATTTATACTGTCTAATCTTTAGTAGTCTATAGCTAATTAATTATTAATTTCTTAAGCTTTTAAATATAAGCCTTTAGGGAATCTATAGCGTTTAGAACTTATTTAGTTAGGTATTTAATAGTAGTAAAAACGTTTTTAATAGTAAATTAGCTAGTCTTTACCTACTTAATAGTAGTATATACGCTATATAAAATATTAAAAGCCTAATTAATTCTTATAGGTATCTCTAGATAATTATTAATAACTATATAAGTATAAGTAGTAAAGCCTATAGTTACCTAGGTATTAGCTACCTAAAGATTTATAACCTAGAAATTAGTTAGCTAAACGTTTAGCTGCTACTATAGATTAACTGCTAGTAACTAATTCTTATATTAGGCTAATTCTTTATAAAAAGCCTTAATTTCCTACTTACTTAATATAGTGTTATTATTTAGGATTATAAACTAACTATACCAGTTATAAAGAGTTACTATATTATTAGTGTTATATAGAGAATTACTAGTAATTAAGGTAGTATTATCTTTATTTTTACTATCTTT
>MU843707.1:0-45235 GCA_030867255.1 Colletotrichum somersetense | reverse complement strand
TATATATTATAACTAATATATAGTCCTTCTTTTTATATATAGTATAGGATATCTTAGGCTTAGTTTAAAATAGATAGTTTACTACCTATATTCCTTAATCTTCTATATATATAGATCTTTATTAGTATAATATTAAGTTATAAGTATTATATTAAATCTATAGGGGTAAAAAGTATAGATGCCTTTTTTTTCTTTATACTTAGTATATTTATTATAAATATAGTTAGCTTAAAATACCTTATAATATAGGGGGTGTTTTAGATCTAGATACTTATAATCTCTAAATATAGGCTTCTTTTTATATATTACTGCTGGTTCTCTTTTAATATCTATATCTCTTATCCTATAGAATAAAAGTTCTTATTTATTAGTATCTCCTATAATTTTATAGAAAGGATATTATTCCTTTTTTTATATAGTGGTTTTACTATTATAGGCTTATATAGTAAGAGGCTTATCTAAGTTATATTCTAAAGTGCTTATAATTAGAGATAAAAATAGCTAAATACTATAGGTTTATTCCTATATATACCGTTCTGTATTCTTTTTAATTAGTGCCGCTTAAGGGGTTATCTGGTTTATCTCTACTAGTTATTCTATAGCCTTTTATTTTATTTTACTAGATAGAATAAACTTATCTAGAGACAGTTTACTTCCTAATTCCTCTTCTAAACTACTTCCTTATACCTTAATAGTATCTTTTAGAGTTAGTTTACAGACAGTAAGTCGTACTAGTAAAAAGTTTATTTTTATAGCTTTATTAAAGCGTTTCTTTCTTATTATTATAACTATTTATATAGTTTTTTTAGTTATTTAAGGTAAGCCTATATTTCCTTTAGTTTTAATATATCTAGTAAGTTTTAAGGCGTCTTTAAAGCTTATAGGTTTATATTTTTTATAACTATAGCCCTATAGAGAATAGTATAGTTAGAGATAAGCTTAAATTATATAGTTAAAGTTACCTTAATTTTATTTTTTATTATTAACTTATTATTAGACTTTGTTTACTTTTTACTATAGGTATTAAAGTGTTTAGTTTAGGTTATATAGTACCTATTTATTATATTCTCTTAAGATATAACTAATAGCTTAGTTAGTTTATAGTTTTAACTTATATAGTAATTCTTTAAGTAAGTCCCTTTAGTTATTATTAGGTATAATATTTCCCTTCTAGATATATTTTTATATTATAGCTAGGGTTTCTTCCTTTAGTTTTTAATTTCTACTATTATTTATTAGTTATTTTCTTATAATAGTAATAGTCTTTACTAGTTATTTTAAATATTATCCTGCTTATTCTTTACTATCCTAATAGATTATATAGTCGTTATTATAATAGGTAGTCTAGAAAAGTTATAGGTAGGGTGTCTTTTTTTATACTAGGTTAGCTTACTTAATACTTTCTAGAAGTAGTTTATATTAAATTTACTTAGGTTACTTATAGTCTTTTATAAAGTATCTTATCTTCTTATAGTTATAATATTTAATAGTCTTAATATTATATAATAGTTACTTATTTTTCTTTTTAACTATACTAACGTCTATAGGTCTAGTATAAGATCTATATACTATACTGTTATAGTTATTTTATTATAGTTACTTAGGTCTATATTTTTTACTAGTATTAGTACTAACCTAGTTAGGCTATATAGATTATTTTTATTTCTTTAGCTTATATTTATATAGTTAGTTATTAATCTTAACAGCTTTTTTTATAAACTTTTAGAATTCTTTTAGTTTATTATCTTAACTTAATTTATCTTTAATATTTTCCTTAAGTCTTTAGTAGAATTTAGCTATTAGGGCTTTATTTTTTTAGTCTAGCTTAAAGGTAATATATTAGAACTTAGTAGTATACTTACTAGCTAATCCTTACTAGGTAAGATTTATAAGTTTATATTTTATAACTTATTTTTTATTTAGGCTATTAAATACGTCTTTAAGTTATTTCTTAAAGTTATTAAAGTCTTTAAATGTTTTTTTATAGTATTTTTTTAGTCTTTTAGGTTATTATTAAGATAGTCTTATATAGTAGGTTTAAACTAATCTAAGGTGTTTTTTTTTAAAAATAAGGCTATATAGTAAACTTTTTTAGCTTTATTAGTAAAAAAGTGTTTATAGTACTTAAGGTAGGCCTTAGTTTAGGTAAAAAACCCTTAAAGGGTCTCTAAACTCCTATTATATAGTTTTAGATTAAGATATTTAGCCTAAAAGTATAAAGCAGGTTAAAAAACAGTAAGTTAGGTATTAAGCTAGTTATTTTTTTACTTAAGTTAGGTTATTATTATAAACAGCTTTTAGTTAGTAGGTATAATAGCAGCCTATATAACTAGTATAGCTAAAGCAGCTAGAATAACAGTTTATAAAATGTTAGCAGTAGATATTATATTATACTGTTAGGTAAGTATTAAGGTTAACTTACTTAATAGAAGTAATTAAAGTGTTATAGCTAGATATCTAATAATAGGTTTTCTACTAATAATATAGCTAAAGTTAATACTTAGTAATAGTAATATTAGCTTATTAGTCTGTTAATTACTTAGTAATTAGTTAGGTAGTTAATAGGTATAAGGAAAGCTTATATAGCTTTTTATTAATAAATCACTAAGTAGGATATTAAAAGGTATTTAGAGAATATATTATAAGTTAATTACTAAAAAGCTATAGAAGTCTGTCCTTAAGTACGTCTAAGTCTATCCTATATATAAGTCTATATTCCTTAATAGTATATAGGGCTGTATTCCTAAGATATAGCACCTATATGTTTTCTATATAGTGCCTATATACTAAGTATATAGCACCTGTATTTCTTATATATAGATCTTATCTAATCTTATTATTATATAACTTATACTATAGTTCTTTTATATCTATAGGAGTTATCCTGTTTCGGCCTATCTTATTAGTTCTATATAAATATTATTACTGTCTGCTGGTTATCTTATTAGGTAGGGTAATATCGCCTGTAACTTATTAGGTTATAACACTTTACTAGTTATTCTATAGCCTTTTATTTTATCTTACTAGGTAAAATAAACTTATCTAGAGATAGTTTACTTCCTAATTTCTTTTTTAAACTACTTCTTTATACCTTAATAGTGTCTTTTAGAGTTAGTTTACAGACAGTAAGTCGTACTAGTAGAAAGCTTATTTTTATAGTTTTATTAAAGCGCTTTTTTCTTACTATTATAACTATTTATATAGTTCTTTTAGTTATTTAAGGTAAGTCTATACTTCCTTTAGTTTTAATATATCTAGTAAGTTTTAAGGCGTCTTTAAAGCTTATAGGTTTATATTTTTTATAGCTACAGCCTTATAGAGAGCAGTATAGTTAGGGATAGGCGTAAACTATATAGTTAAAGTTATTTTAATTTTAATTTTATTTTTTATTATTAACTTATTATTAGACTTTTTTTACCTTTTACTATAGGTATTAAAGTGTTTAGTTTAGGTTATATAATACCTATTTATTATATTCTCTTAAGATATAGCTAATAGTATAGTTAGTATATAGTTTTAGCTTATATAGTAATTCCTTAAGTAAGTCTTTTTAGTTATTATTAGGTATAATATTTCCCTTCTAGATATATTTCTATATTATAGCTAAGGTTTCTTCCTCTAGTTTTTAATTTCTACTATTATTTATTAGTTATTTTCTTATAATAGTAATAGTTTTTACTAGTTATCTTAAGTATTATCTTATTTATTTCTTATTATCTTAGTAGATTATATAGTTATTATTATAACAGGTAGTCTAAAAAAGTAATAGGTAGGGTATCTTTTTTTATATTAGGTTAGCTTACTTAATACCTTTTAAAAGTAGTTTATATTAAATTTACTTAAGTTATTTATAGTCCTTTATAAAGTGTTTTATCTTTTTATAGTTATAATATTTAATAGTCTTAATATTATATAGTAGTTACTTATCTTTTTTTTTAATTATACTAATATCTATAGGTCTAATATAATATCTATATACTATACTATTATAGTTATTTTATTATAGTTACTTAGGTCTATATTTTTTACTAGTATTAATACTAACCTAGTTAGGCTATATAGATTATCTTTATTTTTCTAGCTTATATTTATATAGATAATTATTAATCTTAATAGCTTTTTTTATAAACTTATAAAATTCTTTTAGGCTATTATTTTAACTTAATTTATCTTTAATATTTTCCTTAAGTCTTTAGTAGAATTTAGCTATTAGGGCTTTATCTTTTTAATCTAGTTTATAAATAATATATTAAAACTTAGTAGTATACTTACTAGCCGATTTTTACTAAGTAAGATTTATAAGTTTATATTTTATAACTTATTTTTTATTTAGGCTGCTAAATATATCTTTAAGTTATTTCTTAAAGTTATTAAAGTCTTTAAATATTTCTTTTATAGTATCCTTTTAGTCTTTTAAGTTATTATTAAGATAGTCTTATATAGTAGGTTTAAATTAATCTAAAGCGTTTTTTTTTTTAAAATAAGGCTATATAGTAAACTTTTTTAGCTTTATTAGTAAAAAAGTGTTTATAGTACTTAAGGTAGGCTTTAGTTTAGGTAAAAAACCCTTAAAGGGTCTCTAAACTCTTATTATATAGTTTTAGGTTAAAATATTTAGCCTAAAGGTATAAAACAGGTTAAAAAGCAGTAAGTTATATATTAAGCTAGTTATTTTCTTATTTAAGTTAGGTTATTATTATAAGTAGCTTTTAGTTAGTAGGTATAATAGCAGCCTATATAACTAGTATAGTTAGGATAGCTAGAATAACAGTTTATAAAATATTAATAGTAGATATTATATTATACTATTAGGTAAGTATTAAGGTTAACTTACTTAATAAAAGTAATTAAAGTGTTATAGCTAAATATCTAACAGTAGGTTTTCTACTAATAGTATAACTAAAGTTAATACTTAGTAATAGTAATATTAGCTTATTAGTTTATTAATTACTTAGTAATTAGTTAGGTAGTTAATAAGTATAAAAAAAGCTTATATAGCTTCTTATTAATAAATTACTAAGTTAGATACTAAAAAGTACTTAGAGAATATATAATAAGTTAATTATTAAAAAGCTATAGAAGCCTATCCTTAAGTGTATCTAAGTTTATCTTATATATAAGTCCTAATTCTGTTAGTATATCTAGGACTAATATCTAAATATTAGTCTTTTACTTAAGACTACTTATTACTTATTAGTCCTTTTTATTATTATATAACTTACACTATAGTTCTTCCTGACCTAAAGAGTCATCCTGTCCTGACCTATTATTAGTCTTATATAAATACCGTACTGCCTGCTAGTTATCTAGTAGGGCAATATCGCCTGTAACTTGTTAGGTCGTAACATATTAGTCTTTTACTTAAGACCGCTTATCGCTTATTAGTCCTTTTTATTATTATATAACTTATACTATAGTTCTTCCTGACCTAAGGAGTCATCCTGTCCTAACCTGTTGTTAGTCCTATATAAATATTATGCCGCCTGCTGGTTGTCTAGTAGGGCAACATTACCTGTAACTTGTTGGGTTGTAACACGTAGTTAGAAGCTGCCTGTTTAACACTATGACCGTTTTAAACAGCCTTAATCGCTTAATTAACCTTATCTTCAGTATACTAAACCATTAATATATAAAGAACGTATCTTGAAAAAATGAAATGATTAGATAAAGATTGGAAAAAGTGGTAGTAGTTTGAAGTTATAGATATAGTTGTTAATGGGGTGGCTGGGCGGCATTTTTGGCATGCCGAAATGTGGGGGGTGCCGAAAAGTGGGTGGGTTGACTTATTACTAGACGACAGAGGGTTAGTTGCCAGCCATTTTATTAACGGCTACATGGAAAAAAAAACCATTACAGCCGTAGGTGCGGCACTACACAGATATTAAACTAGTCATTGAAGTAGATCAGTCATTGAGAGAACAACGCTCTATGAAACCCTGACATGAGAGGGGCAAACAGAATGGTTAACTGTGCTTTGAACCCCTGGCTCGTTTGAGGCGCTGCTGCACAATTGATGCACAACCGCACGGCTCTCTCTCTCTCTCTCTCTTTCTCTTTCTCTTTCTCTTTCGCATTTCTAGCTCGGTGCCTGCCATCAAAGCTTAATATGCTAATGTTTGTGAACGTATGTTCCACGTCTCAAGCAAGCCTCAGAAGTATTAGCTTGGATACAAGATGACAGCTACTATGCAACACCTCCTTCTTCTTTCTTCTATATGAATAGAATCGACATTTTTTCCTTTTTTCTTTCTCTCATCCTTATCATTCTAGACTGCATGGGTGGGCCAACCCACTTTACCCGTTATATGTATCCGTACATGAGAATTACAATACGCATAGCCCAATGCATGGGAACTATAGCCTGTACTGCATACCAACAAATGGAAAAGTCAAGGCAAGAAGATATTCAAGATGTATCTAGGATGAGGGTTGCATCAGCCGCAGGGCAATGGTTCTCTACCAGACATGAAATTATACAGGTAGACGGCGCATATTTTGACGCATTGACACCTGAGCTTTGGTCGGGGACAGTCCGAATAGGGAATCAATCCGATATGACCGGGTGAATATCAACAAAATTTGGTTACTGTGGGTCATTGAACCATCGGAGAAGTCCTGTTACTAATAGCTGTTGCCCTAATGGGGGTATATTCCGTCGACCGTCCCCCGTCGAACCCATCCGGGGGCTAACAGCAATTTCACGTTCTGCATACATAGGCTGTAGTTGGCATGTTAGACGGCTTTAGGCGCGAATACGGGATCGCGCGTTAATGCCGCGAGGCGATGCACGGAGTAGATAGCTTGGGTTAAAGGGGTTCACTGCCTTAAAATTAAGCCTTTGTATAACTTAGACATGTCCCTTCCTTCACTTTCGGGACCTGCGCCAGATTTTTCTTCTGCTGTACATCCTTCGTCACTGTTCTATTGAAAAGTCTGCCACTCTTTCCGTCTGTACCTTGTTTGTTCGCCCGCCATGTTTCTCGGTTCCACGCTGGTATTGTGTTTGGCAGTCACAGCAGAGGCATTTGCAGTACGACGTAGCGCAAATGACTGGTTTGCGCCAACTATCACTGATCGTAAGTTTTTTGTTCAATTAGTTGAGTACGAAACGCCAAAGTCCTTTTCTAATCACAATCAGGCCGCAGTCCGTGTCCCATGGTTAACGCTCTCGCAAACCATGGATATCTCCCTCGCAATGGATTGAATGTCTCCCTTGCAGACCTCATTACGGGCTTTACAGCTGCTGTGAATTTGGATCCCGCTGCAACCACCCTGGTTGGACAAAAAGCTCTTCTCACTTCCACTACTGGGAATAACGCGACGTTCAACCTGGACGATCTCAACACCCACGGGAGTAAGTTTCGCGTTTCTGTCTTACTAGCTTGATGCTGACAGCAGCACAACACTAGTTATCGAGCATGACGGCAGTTTGAGCCGCAACGACATCTATTTTGGCGACAACCACACATTTAACTTGACCATTTGGGAATCTGTGGCATCTCACTTTACCAATTCAACGATTTCGATTCCTACAGCAACAAAGGCCCGAGGGGCACGTCTTCAAGCCGCTGCCGCTGCCAACCCAGAATTCAATCTTACAGCCGATGGTGCTCAGTTCAGCTTCATCGAGACTGCCCTCTATCTTTCTGTATTTGGGAACTTGGACGACGGTAATGCTAGGACCGACTGGGTTAGAGTACTTTTTGGTATGTATACATAATCCCTGGTCAAGCTACGAAGCTTACATCTTGCAGAGAAAGAACGGCTTCCTTTCGAAGAAGGGTTCTCTAGGTCGGCCTCACCAATTGCCGCGGCGGGAATTCTTGACTTAGTTAGTAAGATTGCAGCCGCAAGTGTCTAGTCTAAAGAGTTTATTACGTCTTTAGTCAAAGACTCAGTGACAGGTCAATGAACCCATATTATTTACGATTGTGTACTACACACGTCAAGGATGAACCGTGATACAGTCTGTTTTTAACATTCGGAAGAATCTATTCACTATCGTAAGTTTGATTTAATGAGTTTAAAGGAAGTTATTGGTATCGCAGAGTACCCGAGCGGGTCGTTGAACAACAGTGGGATTCGTGTAGACTATTTGTTGCCAAAGAGGAAGGAGGTGAATGTATTACCGCCGCCGTAGTGCCGTTCGATATAGGGGACCGGTCGAAGGCCGTCGCGGTTTATCTGTGGATGCGTGGCATCCTGACACAAGTGTGTATTTAGTACTGTTTCCGTCTGTTATTTTATGAGATGCTATCTGCCATCACCGAAAGAGGGCCCCTGTACAAGCTTTTCTTTTGGGTCACTCACACAAACCCCATGCCTGTGTCTCTAATATGTCACGCTGCTAGCCTATAAGTATGCGTTTAGCGCAGTGTACTGCGTCACATTATAGCCTTTCAAGAGAGCAAGGCAATGTAGAATACAAACAAATAGGTATGTAATTTAGAAGTCTTACTGTTCTACTTATATTACTACAGACAAGAAAAATACTAAACGTTTGTAGAGAAAGCTTTCCTGTTATATAAATAGAATACTTTGAAAATGTTTCTATTACTACATAGCTTATTAGCTAAAACGATATTTTATTAGCTTGTATATAGTAGATAGTTCTTAAATACTTTCTTTGCTATGTGATTTCTACGCTGCTCACATTTGCCCTTGTCATCCTAAATCCTCCTATAAGCTTCTGCCAGTAAGTCACACAGTTATTCTAGATAATGTAAGTTATATACGCAAACGCTCTGGTAATTAATTAAGTTTATAATTATAATTAGAAAAAAGGCTGCTCACATATAGACGAGATAAAGCTCTAGAATGTTGTAAGAATAATCTAAAAAGCATGATCTAGAACATTCTTTTCTACCTCGGCATTTGGGTTGTAAAACAGCATCATAGTTTTACCCTTATAACTATTTTCACGTGAAAATACTATGTCACATTTTCAGGAGATCGTGTGCTTGTGCTATATAAGCATTAGTATCTGTAATTGTCGTAAGTTTTAAAACCATCTACATGAAATCTGCTAGCAAGCGTCTTATTGTTCTCAGTAACAAAACAGTTTTGTAATAGTGCAAACTGGCAAGGACTAGGAAACACACCCTTCAGGTGAAAAACTCGCTGTCCTACGCGCCAAGTAGTTTTTGGCAGTATTTGGGTGCAAGAGAGCTACATGAACCTCGGCAAAAGTGAAACTAAGGTCACACTCGATGCAGGGATTATGCATTTTTCGGCCAGAGCGTAATGTCGTCGGCGGCGACAACATTCGGATGCGCCAAAGATTGTCAAAGCTTCTCAGGCGTCTGACGTACTGTCCGAGCTTATCTGACAGCTGGGTTAAAACACGTGAAGGCAAGAGTGCCGAGGGTCGACATCAGATAAAACTATATATGAGGCGCAGAAATCCATAGCTTCTGGTCATAGAGTGCTTTCAAGTTAGCAACGCAGCGTCAAACACTTTGCGCTATTACCTGAAAATGTCTTTGACTACTACGGCTACCGCTCCGTCATCTATACAGATCGAAAGGAGAGATCCTATGAAATCGACATGGAGAAGAGGCGACAAACGTAATTGGAAAGTCGGCAACTTTCTCATCGAGAAACTCGGACTATATCACGATGAGTTAGATCGGCCCGCACCCGTCCACACCAAAGGAGACCCAGTTCCATATATGCCGCATTGGCAACTTCACCGGTGGATTCTCCTGCACGCCACGGTTCCTCTCCTCATTCACCAGGCAGTAGTCACCCTGACCGGATATGATATTCATCCAGTTGCTGCCTTTATTTTTTACAGTGCCGCCATCAAGTTGATCGCCATTCACCAAATAAACACCTTGCGAGCAGTCGGACAGCGCTATGGTTATCTTGATGGCGACAAGCATGAGCGTGATGGCGTACCAGACAACAGTGTTCAGACCGTTCTTAACTCTCTCATCTCTACGGCGACATTTAGGGCGATGATGGCAGTTATTTTGGCATATCGAAGTAATGATGCCCCAAGTACAATCAACTGGAAGCTGCTTCCGCTGGAGATTGGTTTATATGGAATCGTACTGGACTTTTGGTTCTACTGGTATCACCGGCTGATGCATGAGGTCGATTTCCTGTGGAAATATCATCGGACCCATCATCTAACCAAGCACCCAAACCCCTTGTTGACCATTTTTGCCGACAGTGAGCAAGAGTTTTGGGACATTGCTGGGATACCATTCTTAACCTGGGCTACATTGAAACTTGTTGGGTTTCCAATGGGTTTTTACGAGTGGTGGTTCTGTCAGGAATATGTCATTTTTACCGAGTTGACAGGACATAGCGGCCTCCGCATCTGGGCTACGACTCCAAGCCCATTCGCGTTGCCCCTCAAGTGGTTCAAGAGCGAGCTTGTTCTAGAGGACCATGATCTACACCACCGAAAGGGGTGGAAAAGCAGCGGGAACTACGGCAAACATACGAGGCTATGGGATCGTATTTTTGGAACTTGCATGGACCGGATAGAATGCGCGGAGGGGGCGGCGGACTACACGAATACCGCTGCAATGCCGCTACTCTAAAATGATCTGCATGGCTGTTCTCAAATTTTATAGAGCTAAGCGGAGGAAAATGTTTGACAAATTAGTGTTCTGAAATCGAATAGGTTAAGACAAGAACTGTCAATGTGAAATATTTGAACGCAGTGTCTCTTAACATCTGAGTCGAATATTAATCGTCAGTGATTTGAGTCTTCTTTAAGATGCGGCTAATCTTCATCCTATGTACTCTTGATAGACGTTAGTCGACTGACTGTTGATCAAAGATTGTAAAATTGGATGCAATTGTGCTGTTTACGGTTTTCTGTTAGTCTGACATTTGTGGCAGCCTTTTCTACGTGATATCCCCTCCCCCACCTCGTGGTAAGGGATCTGAAGCCTTGATATCAGAGAACTTATTACAAAGCTAGTTGTTAAAGACCCATATCAAGTTAAACTTGAAAGGTTTTACGTATGTATAATGTTACGAGTTAGAGCACACAGCAGGGCATAGGGGAATCCAGGTCTAAAAGGCTGAATTCTATGTAAGTGCAAATGCTGAATGCGAAATGTAATAAATGCAGTAACAAATGCGAAACGCCACGTGATATGGCACATGACAGCGGAGTTGTAGAGTGTAGAAATGTATGAGGTTATCGTGACATATAACAACCCGACCCCACAACCGAACCACCCCCACATCCGAACCACCCGAAAATGCCGCATCCATCCCCTTCCATCAACATCACCACCTTTTTCAAACTATCACAACATTATCAATTTACATCCAAACAACGCCATATTTTCAGAATACCTTTATTAACCTATCATGAAGCAATATATCGAATTTGAGCTCTAACGGGCCCTTCACGATATACTGAATGGGCAGAGCATCCGGACTACTGCTCGTATATAGGGTATACCATACGCAACCCTTCGACATCGATTCCACAGCAGGCAGAGCAAAAATACTGCCTATATTTATATACAGCATTTATCCTAGGCCTAGAAGGATAAACTGGCTGCTTATATATTAACCTAAGAAGCTCTTGGCAGCCCTCTTACCTATCAATAAGTAAAGGGACTGGCAGAGCGTATGATAGGTGATAGGTAGCGACCTCTAGGGAGGAAGTGGATAGGGCGATTCCTGTGGCGAAACCCATCTATCCAAACCAAGCGATCTAGAGCAATAGATGCCAAGCGATAGAGGTCCTATTCATCTAAGGTTATCTAGTAATTCCTTTAGTGTCTAGATAGTATCCCTACTATTAAGGATATCTATCCTTCTAACTGCTAGAATATAGATAAAACTGGTATAATAGAGGGTAAAGGAGTTAATAGGCTGGTATTAGGCTCTACAGTATTACAGCAGATATAAAAGAAACAGCTAGGATCCTGTTAATAGATAACTATAATTAAATATATTAATATCACTAGGACCTCCTTAGATCCTCTAGTTATATATAAAGGAAAATCACTATAGGCCTAGTGGTTTCTAGAAACCGACCTATCTAACTATACTAACTAGCGATTTAAAGTATTAGAAAACGACTAGACAAACGACAAGACTGCGCTGGCATAGCTGAAGGAGGTCTTTATCCTAAAGACTATGCCTAGCAAACCAGAGGCTTCTAGACTGCTGGTTCTAGATAGGCATTACAGCTATATAACCGATACCTTTATATAGGAATACTTTATCTATTATATCTATCTATTATATATACCGCCGTACTTATCTGCTATCCTTTAGCCTCTAGATATAGCTGTCTTTAGTCTATTAAAGCTAGCCTATTGTAAGGCAGTTAGATCTCTTAATAACTAGATAAGTGATTTAACTATAGCTAGAAAAAAGGCATTTCTAGACTATTATTTCCAGGCCTACAAAGCATCTATTACGACTAAAAACATCAGAAGTGGCTAGAAATAGGCTGGGTTATAGCTAGTCTCTATACGTCGCCCTCTATCTAACTCTATAGTATCTATAGCATCATCCAGCCAGCAGACCAGCCAGCAGACCAGCCAGCCCAGCAGCCAACAGTGGGATAAAGCCGTATCTATCGTCCCATGGTCAACCCCTCGTCGGTCTGCCGATCTACGGCATTAACTACACCAGTTAACCCAGCTGGCTAAAGATAGGTTAGATACCTATACTATTCGTCACCTATCTAGAAAGGTGCAAAAGGGATATAATAAGGAGGTATTCTAACAGACCCTTCTAGAGAAGGAAAACAAGGCACTCAAAGCCCAGCTAGATAACTATCTAAATCGTAAGAGGAAAAAGGTCCCCCCTATCGCCCAACAAGACCTTTGCAACTATATAGGATATCCAGCGGGCGCAAAATACGGATATCGGCGAAATAGATAGTCCGGTTGAATCCAGCGCATCCGAATTATCCAGCGAGGCCGAAAGTTGTATATGGGTGGGTGGCAAGCCCGAGGAATAAGTGGTGATAGTGGTGGTGATGGTGGTGGTGATAGTGGTTCGGATGTAGGGGTGGTTCGGTTGAGGGGTCGGGTTGTTAAACAATTGTTCATTGGGGCTGAATTCTAAAGAAAAGCGATAACAGAAAAACGAGTTTAGATAATTCACATTAGAATACGTTTCCATCATCCTTTCTTTGCCAGGGTTACAAGTGGTTAGATCTTGCGTCGATGTCATTAACCGACGATTGGGAAGTAGTTCATTGTGACTCCAGACGGCCGGGATACTAATTGTATCAAGAGGGACCCATCGCCTTGCCAATAGATTCCCAGCAAAATCAACTTTTTATGGTCTATAACGTGTGTGAAATTTCCAGGCAGGTGGCATTATACTGGGTAACGCGGTGGGAAACAATGCGCATCGACAAAAGTCACCTACCTGAATGCTTCACTAAAATAAGAACCCCTTTGAATTCTAGGAATAAGTCTAAGTTAACGTGAGGGTCAGGGGTGACTCTACGGAGTATCATCCCTACAATTTGAGACTTGTCGCACCCACGCGGGCTGTTCATTCTGGCGCATGCCCACTACATCATATGCGGTGGCATCGAGTGCTCGTCTCATGTTATCTCTCAGCCTTCAGTGATACCTAGTTTAGCTTCCAGCGCATATAAGTTGGCCAAAACGAGATTGTTCTGCGTCCTTGGGAGTCAGTCAAGCTTCAGGAGTATCTCTGCTCTGGAAGCACGAATCACGTGTTTAAGGCCATGGAAGTGGAGCGTAGGGAGAAAAGCGAGCCTTAAATTGTTACTAACGACAACAGCTGAGTGTTGCCGGACACCTACGCCACGGCCAGAGTCCTCTATGAGTCCTCAATACAAGTCCTCAATGAGTCCTCAATTTGAGTCCTCAATTGGGGGAGTGCCGACCCTGTCTGGGCCAAGCCCAAAATGGCTAGCGTTTCAAAAAGTACTGCAAGCACGGTAGCCAGCTTTCAAGTATTTTACTTCGCTCTCTAGGCGACATTATCTCCGCAGTCCCCAACTTCGCCTATCATAAATCCGAGCACGCAATAGCGCACGCCCAGACTAGCGGCTTTTCGACGTATAAATACGCCGATTCGCTTTCAGCGTCAACACAGCTCAATATCAAACCACCTAGAAGGAGAAATATAACCACCCTTCATGTCTTCCGAATCGGCTTCATGGTTGTCGCGCCTCGGGGCAGAGAGTGGCTTCGCCTCCATTGTTGAGTCCTGTCGCGACACCAAAATACTTTGTTTACAACGTTTCGTTCGACTATTCGCCTACGGGGCCTCTTTTCTTATCCTCGTTCATTTTCTCTCCAGTCTCAACTTCTCTGATGAGCGAATCGGCCTATTCATGACACTCACACTCCTCGGAGATGTCTTAATCAGCTTCTTGCTGACAGCAATCACCGACCAAGTCGGTAGGAGAAAGGTTCTTGGAGCGGGTGCGGTTTTGATGACGATGAGCGGTCTGGTCTTTTCATGGGCCGACAACTACTGGATCCTTGTTGCCGCCAGTATTTTTGGTGTCATAAGTCCAAGTGGCAACGAGATTGGCCCTTTCCGCGCAGTTGAAGAGTCGATCCTTGCTCAGCTCACAGTGCGCGACAAGCGAAGTGACATCTTCGCTTGGTACACCCTATTTGGCTCCGCCGGCGCCGCCTTTGGTACACTTACATGCGGCTGGGCAGTCCAAGTCTTAGAGCAGAAAGAAGCCTGGAGTCACCGCGAAGCTTACCGCGTCGTGTTCCTTATCTACGCCGGCCTTGGCGCGCTCAAGTTAATACTCATTCTCAGTCTTACCTCTGGTGTCGAAGCCGCGCAACTTAAGTCTAAGAATACACTTGCACAAACCAGTGAGGAACGCCAAGCGTTGCTTGCTGGTCCGGACGGCAGAGAAAATAATCTTCGACAGGCGACAGACGAAAGGCCTTCTTCCCCAAGCATATCGGAGCGTTTGCGGGCCTTGCTACCCTATATATCTCCGCTGTCTCGGTCTATTTTGTTCAGATTACTCCTTTTGTTCTGCATCGACTCCTTTGCCTCGGGCATGGCCTCGCCGTCTTGGCTAACGTACTTCTTCACAACAGTCCATTCACTTCAACCAGGATCACTGGGCACATTATTCCTGGTAACAAACCTCCTCGCCACGATGTCTAACATCGCCGCTCTTCCCCTCGCACGTCGTCTCGGACCGCTCAAGACCATGGTATTTACACATTTACCCTCAGCGATCTTCCTCTTGATGATACCGTTGCCCTCGGCTAGCCCGCTAGGTACATGGGTTGCCATGACCTTTTTAGCTCTCCGGGCTTGTACACAGAGCATGGACCAGGCACCAAGACAAGCATTCCTCGCCGCAGCGGTCCTTCCAAGCGAACGAACGGCCGTTTTGGGTATAGTCAATACCGTTAAGACATTGGCGCAGGCAGGCGGCATTGGGTCTGCAGGTTTTCTTTCGGGAAGAGATCTCTGGATCGTCGTCCTTTCGGGAGCTGGGATTATGAAGGCTGTCTACGACCTTTTGATGCTGGCAATGTTTTTGGGCCTTAGAGAGAGGGAGGCAAGCAGTACAAAGTCGCATTCAAGGGATGAGGAAGAATTGTAACGGACGAAGGAAAATGTTGCCGAAACTTCAGGAGAGATTCATATTTTGGCAAATCATAAATACTTGTGTCGAAGACGTGTTGTGACTAGTTAAGCCGTTTTACACCCTCCTTGCGAACAGTTGCCTCGAGTCTGGGAAGCTCAAACTTCCTGTAAGCAAGTTCATCCAATAGCCACTCCCCAAAGAGCAATCTTGCCAGCCAGACCGATCCAGCCATGCCTCCAGCCCAGAACCAGTTTGTCGCACCACCAAGCCAGCCTCCCAGCCAACCTTCTCCTTTCAATGCCTCTGCAACAAGCTGCTGCGCGAAGTCTTCCGCTGAAATAGTGACGTTATCCTGAGAGAAAGTCAGGCGCTTGGAGTAAATATCTTTAGCCTGGGCGTAAAGGGAGTTCGGTGGCAATTCGCGTTTAAGCTTCGCGATCTGGCTCTTGACAGTTCCGGTCATGGAGATCATGACGCGAATACCAAAGGGACGCAACTCTTGACGAAGGGTGCGGCTATAGGAGTTCAGAGCTCCTTTGCTAGCCGTGTATACCGAACCGAAGACATAAGGCGAGATTGCGGAAAGACTGCTAATCATAATGATGAGACCCCGAGTTGGGATCAACAGGGGCACGAAGGCCTGGACCATAGCCATGACGCCAAAAACGTTCGTCTCAAATGTCTGTCGTACTTCGTCCATGTTGATGTCTGTAGCTGGAATGGTGTGGGTAACGCCGCTATTGAATGGTCAGAGCCGTGCATTGTGTATGTCCCCATAACCCGGTATACGGTGTTCGCTTCAGCGTGATATTATCTCCACTCTTGGGTAACCTTACGCATTGTTGACAAGGAAGTCAAGACGGCCTCCCGTTAGTTTCGCAACACTCTTCTTGCAAGTGGCTATGCTCTCGGCATTGGTCACGTCTAGCGGTAGGGTCGACAGACCCATGTCGTCTAAGTCTTGAAGAACTTCGGGTCGACGGGCTGTTGCAATGACATGAAGGCCTATTATTCAGGTCGCGTGAATAGAGTGCACGAACTTCAATGCTTGTTTGTTAAAGCAGGTGCCACTCACCTTTGGCGTGAAATTCCTTAGCTAGAGCGTGGCCGATCCCTCCTGGGGTGCAGCTATTGGAATTACGTCAGTAATAGACACTTAAAGAAGTAAATTGTTGTTATAGTAGTCAAGGACGGCACTGGTCGTAACAAGATCTTATTTACCCAGTAATCAGGACCGTTTTCGCGTTTGCCGGAGTTCCCATGTTGCCTGTAATGTAATATGTCGCTGAATGTTATTGTTGAGGAAGAAACTTGCTAGCAATGGAGGGCGCGTTTTAGACAAACAGGCGCACAAGACCCTAGGACAGCGATTTAGCGAGCATTCCGGGGCATTACGTCAACCTCAATGGCCCGAAATCACATGTGGATTGCGCGTGCCTGGAAACAGCCAGCTGCGGGCTTTCACTTTACATACCCCTAGACCTCGGTTAAGTACTAAGTAATCTAGTCTACTAACCAGTACAGGCTGCCCAGCAACCATTAGAATTTTAACAGAATAATCAGCTGGAGCACGTAAGTAAAAGTGCACTAGTAAGCCTTTTTAGTAGAATAATTGTATTAATGAATGTAGTCACTCTAACACTATAAGCGGTCCAGTGCAGTTTACCTAGTGAATATGTAATAATACACTATGTAAAGCCCGATACGCAGCATCCTTGCGGAAGGATCTGGTGGACATTGCACCAGATCGGGGAACTCCGACCCTATCCAATGACACCTACCTCAAGAAATTGGCCACCGCCAGAGACTAGCTATTTTTTTTTAGAAAAATCAACATCACTTGCACCAAAGTAAATGACCATTATTCAATTGTTGCCCCTGCTGCGAGGCTCTTTTTCTATCCTATCGCTAGAAGATAGGTTGGGCGTCCGCTTGCTGGGATATCTAAAAGGCTATAAGGGTATAATAGACTTATCCGCTTGTCGCTTCATCTCATATAAGAATAATCTTACTAGGCTTCTAAATCACTCTGGTCGAGGCCAAAAGTTGTTTCTCGCCCTAACGATATGCAAAGTGGGCCGGCAGCCCGCTCGCATCTCCGACCACTTCCCATATCTAAGCCTTGTCTAGCACTGATCGGAGGATCATATTGACGACGGCGCCCGTTAGGTCAAGGCTGGCAGCTGCAATGCTATGTGTAGAAGAAGAACGGCTCCTGAGAGATATGGTTAATCATAGATCAAACATTTGATAACCATACTAAGCCTGCATCAGCCTCGGCGATTTTGATCGGTCTTGACGTCGAGTTATTAGCCTTGTTAACGTCGCGATCAAGATGTTTTTAACGCTGCTGCTGTAGGCCTAAAATTAGCAGCCAGCAGTGATGTCAAAAGTGTAATTCTTAAACGTAAGGCTACATGTAGCCTTCTCTATTCCCAGCGCCAAGTATTAGCCTATAGACAAACTTTAAAAAGGACAAAGTCTACCTTCGGACATTCCGGGGGCAGCGTTATTAAGCACAGTGCTGGTGATTAATGCGTTACAAGAGTAACAAACAGCATATGCATACATATCTAAACAAGAATTATTGCTACGCTAGACATACTTTAACAGTAAGAGTTACGCCCTTTCTTAAGTGTAGGTATTTTTCCTACCTCTAAGAAATACACGTAGTTACATAGTAGTAAGCTGGCGCAGGATTATATAACACCTCGGATAACCCATAGGGAATACTAAAAGCCGCGAGTCAGTTATTTACTAATCACAGACACGTTGGCCTCCTATATCCGGAGATTACCGACTTACCATACTTAAGCAAAGTAGCATTATATCCACTACGTAGAAGTGTGTTATTCTCAGAGTATTTAGTAACTCATCCAAGGGGCCTAGATCATCAAACCTATCTCGATCCCATAAATATTACGAGCCCCCCGCCCGCAAAGATCAATTTCATTGCGTCAATCTTTCACAGCTCTTTACAAACCTCAGCTTTTCTACTCATCAATTGATCAGTTCACGAGACAATGTATTGCTCCGCAACTTTAGTGGCTTTGGCTTCCCTAGCTTCCGGTTCGCTGGCAGGATTAGCAGGTCATGAACTTCTCCCGCGCGACGGAGATTGCGGTAGCCTTAACAATATACCGCTGAGTCCCGATCCTAGCCACTCTAGCTACACCTTCTTTCTTGATCCATCTGTTCAACAGGTGATTAACAACTTTACCCAATCATCTGGGATGACTTTCAACACAATATTGGTGGATCAATATTGTAATAAATTCAACGGCGATGGTATGTATACTAATAAGGTTATAATACTAGCGAGTCACTAACCTATGACATAACTAGGTGGTTATGAGGCTCATAATAAGGGATTTGCAAACATCACCGGATTTGGACCAGGTTCTAAATATACAGTCGTAACAGATAAGTGTGAGGACGGGGATAGCCGCTCACCTCTGAGCTACACAGTAGGCCTGTGTCTCGGCGACGGTACAGATTGTTCAAGAAGTTTTCCATGGGCTGAATGCGGTATCCCGGGCATTGCTGATAACTACAGGGGGTTCTGCGCAGTTACAGAACCTGATGGGGGTAACCCCAAAGCCGTTAGCCTTACTGACCCAACCGCATGGAGCTGCAGAGTCTGCACCACAAGTGGCAGATATTGTTCATGGGGGGGTTGATTTATTAGCAGAATCCGGCAGGATAAATTACAAAGGCTTCAGGGCGATATCCTGTAAGGCACAGACTGAGTTACAGAGGAGCTGTTTTCGATGTCGCTAAATCTATGGCGTCGCCGTTCGACTCAAACATGCAATTCATGATATTGAGGTCTAATTGTATTTTCGCACCATTGCTAATGCGATGGTGCGCAGAAATACATGTCACCTTTTGATGAGGATGGCTGTTGAGATGGGCCAGAAGGTGTGTTGTAGCTGATATCAAAGCAAAGAAATCAATGACCCAGTAGCAGGTTCCAATACAATTAAAGTTTTGGCAGGCAACTAAGCATACAACAATTCCTCGGGTTAAATTTATTCAGATTATTTTAGAGTAACCGTTCTTGCTGTCAGACATAAACTGCAGTAACAACGATAAAGTAAAGCTTGATAACAAGGTTGTGGTGAAATACCTGTAAACAAACACGCTACATTTCCCAAAAGTCTGATTGCAAGCCTTACTATACTCCCGTCACGCTAAGCGGTAAACAAATCTAGGCAGCATTAATTTGGGTACACTTGGAAGCTTATCATTGACAGTCGTGAGCGTGGTCGAGTGGGTCGAAAGGCTTATCGATGGCCAAGGCATCCTCAGACCCATGCTCTTATCGAGGCTTCACTATAGAAAATAGGTTGTAGGAGGAAGACAGTGATTGTTATAGAAGATCTGAACCAAAGATAAATTTCATTTTGCCTTCGGTTGAGTGTTTTGAACGGGCGGTTCGTAGGTCGGTGGATTTTCATTTTTTGGGGAGAAGACTATAGCTCGTATGAATCTGCTGACCACCTTAAGTCTCTCGGGACATTTTGCCATTCATGCCAGCTTTCATGAAGGTATAGACGCAGTCGATGGAATGATAAACGGTATGGGGCAATTTGTCATAATCTATGGTCAGTGTGATAACCCTATTGAACTATCTTTGAAGACAGGGCCCTTGCCCGTCACAGTAAAGAGTGTAAGTACAGATAACGGGACAATAAGTGCCCTCAGACACGAGTTGTACTAGTTTAACTGCCTTTTAGAATCCAATGTGACGTCTGACCAAGAAGCATGTGCTCTTCCGAATTGGCAGTTTGTACGATTTGAGGAGTTTGTTAACGTCTAGAACGGTCTCTGTTGCCTAGTCGGAGCTTGATGCCGCTAAGTGATGGTTGAATTTAGGTTATTCATAATGATGTAAAATCTCAATCACAAGACCCATTGTCCGTATGTGCAGTGAGCTAACGGCTCATTTCTGGTGATGACACCAGACATACACAGTCATTTAACAAGCTGAGCCAGTATTGAATCAATCTTTCTTGTCTGTTAAGTCAGAAATTATATGGATGGTTGAAAAGGGTTTTCCTAGTTTGGCATAGAGTTCCTACATATGGGCGTTAAGACTATATAACATGAACGTCTCTGGAAATGCCTTGCGTTGTTCTACCATCGGTGGAATGAATCGTAATGCTTCTAGGAAGGGCACTGTTGGCTGGGGTTTGGGCCTGGTTACGTTCGCAGCGTTTATTACACAGGGTGTCTCAAGATCGGCGGCCCTAAGCCATGGCGTTAAAGACAATTACGACTACTATGTAGATAGACCGGCTCTCACATCCCACAACCTGCGGCTTGATAACGCAGCAAGATCATCCCTGGATCCCACTTCTGCCGTGGCCTACTTGTCACCATGGCGACAAAGGATGACCGTACACCATGGCGGTTAAGGGTGATTCGCCTTCTAAGGACAACCGATACTTTATGCACCTTACTTTGGCCTTCATTACCAATCTGTTAACTTGTCAATAAGCAACGGTTGGGGCCGCATTTTATTACATAGCATAGTCGTGAGGTTGCTCAGGGATGTCGGTTAGAAGTTCTGCAAGTCTTCTGTACGACTCTGCCCGCAGCTCTGTCGCGTCATCAACCCTGCCAGCGCAGATAAGCAAGTCCTCAAGTTGCCACATCTCGTACACAGTCCGAGAGTTTGAGCGACCTTGGCCGGACTCTCTGAGAGCCAAAATGGTTTTCATCCTGTCAAGGGCACAGCAGACGCTTTCCCTTCCTTGAACCTTAACATCCAGGATTATTCTGAATATATATGCCATGATGCGAGCCTGGAAGCGGGGGATGTTCATCCCGGTATAGACCGGCGTTGCGGCATCATTTTGAAGCACTTGGCTTTTCAAAAAAGCCGAGAGTACACGTACCCTCATTGGCGAGTCAGCGGGGACCTTGCTTAGAATCTCACTAACCCCTGCAAGACCCTCCTGCTTGAGTTGGTTGAAGTTGGCAGGCCGCGAAATACTATCATAATGAAGGTCGGTTTCGTCGGATATCAGCTCATGCTTCGACCAAAGCTTCTCTGTTGCCGTTTCGACGCTGTCTTCGTATAGTGTTCTATTAACTCTGTCGTGAATTCTCGCGAACCACTTTTCCGAGTGACGGGTAACCTCAGAATCAAGCTTGACAACATCTGAGTCCCATACGAGCTGATAGAAGAGTAAAAGATACTCCGGGTCGAAGCGGGAGAAGGTCAGATCCGCGTTTATTGCCCAAGCCCGCTCGAGCGCGTCCAGCCGGACAGGGACCCCGTCCCACTGCCATGCCTGCAGGAGCGCTCGCAGTCGAAGAAGTATCCCTGACGCGGGTCTGTCGCCCGCAAGGCTTGTAAGGTGATGTGAAAGTGTGTGACCGAGATTGGCTTGACCCAGGAGAGCAATGTTGTGGAAGATCTCAAGGGTGTTCCAAATGAAAAGAGGCCCTTCTGCATCAACGAGGGCCTCAGCCTGCAGGAAGGCTTTGCGAGCTAGGCGGCCGGCTAATGCACCTTCATTACGATTGAGGAGGGCCAGTATAACTTTGAACGCGAATCTCAGCTGCTCAGGATTGTCAAGATCTCGCGTTTGAGGTTTAACCGATAACAATTGAGACAAAGAGGATGACAAGGGATATAGATTAGCCTTGCCGTTTGTGTCTCTCTCAAAAAAGGAAGCAGTCCAGGCCCTGATGCTAAATAGGAATGCCATTTGTGCCGAGTCTGATACGCTGAGATGGAAGATGGCAGGTACCATTCGGACGCTGGCGGACGGGGCCGTTGGCAGAGGCCTTAAATCTGGTGACAATCGTGAGTTGACACCCCTGGCCTGCAGGCCGCAGCGAACATTCTTGTGGAACCCCCATTTGGCGAAACGTTTCTTGTACATTTGGACTCTTATTTGGAAACTTGTGTCAGCTCATACGGAGTAATCATGGTATCATGGAAAGCGTGCAGGTAACAAGTCGCTTGCCCGGCTCTACTAAAGTCTTCTATACGTGACTTACGTGGCTTTGAAGTTATGGTTCTCCTCCATCGTCTTCTTTAGATACTTGAGGCATCGACGATCCCTGACGTAGATCTGCTCAATGAATGGGTAGACTTCCGCCCACTCACTTTAATCGTGTTTTGTCGGTTGTGCGACGCGTGTCGGAGCTGGGCGTATGGGTATATCTGAAGGCAGGAATCTCGGGAGCAACGGTCGATGGCCTGCGGCGGCTACCAAAACTGGCTCGGCCATCGGACTCGTTTGCGCTACGTGTCGGTCGCAGCCTTAGATCATGACTCCGTTGGGGGTAAGACAAGAGAAGAGGGATTGAGGTGTATTAGGGAGCTTTTTCGAGGGACACACACCATTATTCGTCCAAGGGCTACGCAGCCTGGGTGCTTAGCAAAAGCCATGCTAACCGATTCCAGAATAAACACTCACCCATGCCGCAGCCACAGGAACAAATCGTGGGTCAGCGAATGACATTGTGAGAAAAAGTTCCGATCTTAATAAGAAGGACACCCTTAGACACCTTCTTGGATATTAATAAATCAGCGAGCCCGCAAAAGTTCTGCGTCTGATCTAAATGTAATGATCTCGGCGATTTCGTAACGCGAAATCAGCTCTAAGACTGGCGACAAATGAGATGCACGAGGAAAGTTCCCATACTCGCCAATCTATGCCACCGAGAATAAGGATGCAGGGAGCATTGCAAAACATAAAACAGCAGTTGATATCCTGTTTAAAGATGTCCTAGGCAACACCTCTCATCCTCATCACCTTTACCATCAGCAGCAAAGACCACTCATTATCAAACAAGATATTCCACAACCAGATTTTCAACTGCTGCTTCCTTGACTGTCTTTTGCCTCAGTTTTTGTCACAATAATCGTGTCCGCACAAATGCAAGACCGAGTTGCCTTTGAGACGAGTGCGTTGACATCTTGGTCAAAAACTTGATTCGGCTCAGTACTCCCCATTCCAGAAGCTATCAGTCTCGAAGAACAGACGGCCATAATTACTGGCTCCAATGCTGATATTGGCTTCGAAGCAGCTCGGCAATTTCTGGATCAAGGCCTCACGCACCTCATACTGGCAGTCCGCTAACAAACGAAGGGCGATGATGCGGCTCAACAGCTAGCACAACAGTTTACCACGGCCACAATCCAAGTCTGGCGATTAGATATGGAATCGGACACCTCAGTCCGAAGCTTCGCTCACCGCTGCGGCTCTCTTGATCGGATCGACATTCTAATTATCAATGCCGGTCTAGGTAAGATGGCGTTCGAAAAGAGCAACAACGGAAAGGGTCGCGAAGTGACTCTCCAAGTCAACTACATAACACTCTGCCCCTGGCCATTCTCATGGTTCCGATTATGAAGACCAAGGCTCAAGTTTGGCCCAATCGCTTGACCGTCGTTGGCTCCGATATATCCTACTGGGTTACACTTCCTGAGACTTCCGGGTCTCTCCTTGATGCCCTTGATACCGACAGGTCATACAACAGATTGCAGCAATATGGAAAGACCAAGCTGCTCTTATTGATGGGCGTTGCTAAGCTATCAAAGGCTGTCAAAGCAGACGAAGTCATAATCAACTACTTCAACCCAGGGGCGACTAGTGGCACCGACCTCAACCGTGAGGCTTCGGGTATCTGGAAAATCTTCCCGTTCCTCATAAACCACTTGCTAGGGCGAGGGCGAGATGTCATTGATAGCGCGAGGCAGTACCTCCACTCGGCAGTCGTTCTGGGCAAAGAATCCCAAGGCTCCTTTACCGACTTTGTGATTAGACCGTAAGTATCTGCCCTGCGAGGCTTCGTGGCTAGAATATTAAGCATCACTTGCTAACGCGGCCGCAGTTATCCTAAGCACATGTATACCGAAGCTGGAAGAGCAAAGACAGACTGTCTGTGGGATGAGACGTTATCGGAGGTCGGGCTGAATACAAACCCTATCTACTAGTATGGTTTAGTCTAGTAGGGGCCGAAGGAATCTTGAAACCTACAGAACAAGGCCCTGGCACCACCGAAGGATGTGATGTAATACCGGCTTCCCGTCACCCCCATGCAGGGCAAGTGGTAGACATGACATAGCGCGCAATTGGGGATCATCGATGCATATCACATAATCTCTTGAGATTTCTCTGTCAAAATCGCCGGTCTACGTTTTGTTTTTATTTCGAGTTTCGGGTATCATAACTTAATTCTACCGACATCCACGTGCTCCTGCCAAGAACCTACGCTTGAGACTGTGCTCCCAGCAACTCAAGTCATGAACCTCCACCGGGCATGCTACACTTCCTATGTATTTGCCGCTGCCAGCTCAAGCGGTCTGTTCGATGGGCGGCCGCTTCTCCATATTATCGGCCTTTCGCCTAGCCTCAAGCACCTCGTCCAGCTCAACCTGGATGTCATCATGTCTCCAGTAGCCAAAGCTGCGCATGATCCTGTCCAGGATCCAGCTCGTGGTGTCGCGATCGTAGCTGGTCCGCCCGTTAATAATTTTGCATCTGCAGTCGGGAGCCGGGGGCATCAGCCTGTTCTCGCCGAAAGCCGAAACGAGGGCCGTGACGGAGTATGCGACCCGTCCTGTTCGCGCGCCCCGCGTGTCAATGTATACTAGTTAGTTTAGTCACAACTAGTAAATGCCTAGTTTTATATGACTTTAGTTGTTTAGTTTTGTCTATATTAATCTGTATTTAGATTTCTTGTACCCATAGCTAGAACCTGGCATATAAAGTTCTTGAAGCTTTAAATTAACTTCCCTTCACACCAAGAATCATTTCCAGTCGCGCCTACAGAGCTGCAGGATACACGCATATCGCAGTTGTCGACACCGAGATATGCGGCATGGTCGTTGTAGAATTGATAAACCCATGTCGTTCCGTTTTTATCTTTTGTTTTATAAAGAGAAAAATCGAGGTGTTTCTTTACAGAATACTTGTATAAGTAATCGCAGGCTGCTTCTGTGACAGTGTTGTTGATCGTTCCATCATCCATGGTGCAACGGCATTCTTCGTAGCGATCGCACGCTGTAGTAACACCAACGGATAGTGAGAAAATAAGAGCTTCAATAATAGAGATTTTCATTTTGAAAAAAAAAAAAACCCATAGTATAGAGTGAGAATCTAAGGGGAAACATAGTGGGTGGGTTTAGAGAATATCTGTATCACTCCCTATCTTATAATACTCTGGAAGGCTGGTCTGTGCATGTCGCGCGGACTTGCCGAGTCGCTTTAATATACGGATAAAAATCTGAAAGATAGTTCTTCCTTTCTCCACAAATTCCCGTATGAAGGAAACCCATGCTTCTTAGCTTAATTTCGCACACCTAATCCTAGTGCAACAGCTAGGCGCTAGCTTTCCCAAAATAGCATTGCGACGGCAAGCCCGAGTATGGCAACTGCCGCCGTTCTGGCGACCCCTGGGCACATCTTCCGACGAACAAGTCCCCCAAGGCGGATCCCTTACTTAGTACAGTCCCTTGAGGCAAACGACAGACCGGCTAGGTCAGTTTTAACCGGGTTTCGGTTCTTATTCGCAGCTACGCTTCCCGTGATCCGCAATAACAATTGCCCATAACACAGGGAACAACCTTATCCTCGTTTAGTCTTAAGAGAACAGTAAACACAAGCTGAATATAGGTTTTTTTCACTTTGGCTACCGACATTGCTGCTTGTAATTTTTGCCGTATATCTCATGGGCTCGAATTAACACGCAGACCCACATGTATCCTCTTCTGTGTCCATCAACCTTCCGCCCAAGGGTTATGGAAGACTTCATCTGCATGCTCAGCAGCATAAAGAGGCTCAGGTATTTAGAACGGATATCAGGTCACCTGAAGAGTTGGGCCTAGAAATTTACCAATGGAATGATTATAACGTCTTAATAGTTACTAGACCTGGAGGTTTCAAAGCCCAAAGCAAGGTGGATCTACAAGAAGACAGGTTTAGTCGCAGGAATCGAGCACCCGGCATCACAAGATTTCACGTCTGCCAAGGCCCTACTAAGCATTTAGAAAGACCAGACGGGCATAAGCGCGTCCGTCTGCTATGTCTCAAGTACCAAAATATTAATAATGCACTGTTATAGACGTCCTAAACAACATCTGGCACTGGAACAGGATGAATCCAGATGATTGGGCCATGGATTTCCGTGAACGTAGCGAGGCCGAATTTTGGCCAGCAAAATTAGATGTAGGATTTGCTCCGTTACAGGAATACGATTGTGTCTGATGCTGTATCGATCGATGTGTGTCGGCTTTGGAGAGACGAGAAACCTTTGGATAAGATGTTTAACGTTAGAAGATCGTGGCGTAGAGTGACATTTCTCAGGGATTATTTAAGGCAATAGGGGATCTGATTAAGCTATAAGACCTAAGTGTAATAGATAACGCTTATTAAGGTTTCTTCTAATGGAATAGATAGTCCAAGAAAAACATTATACGTGCTATTAAACTACTTAGCTAAGTGACAGGTAGACAGGATAAGAAGTTATTAAGTTTCTTTACGACTTCTTTTTGTTTCTCCCTGGATGCTGTTGCCTTATCTTTGGAGTTGGCTACGCTTATTGAGATATAACAACCTTGTGTGTCTATTACCCTGCGTTCGTCTGGAAGTCTCTCACTCCCACATATCTTCACGTCCGGCCGCGATGCAAACTTGGAGCTGACGCGGCTAAGGACCCACTTGAAGTCATCTGGATCTGTACAATGTGCGTCGCTAACTGTAGGGAAGTTGACATTAAGCCAGGTGTCCCGGGGCAAGTAAGGTTTATTTCCCTGAGTGAGCTTGCCGACAAGCTGCGTCGCTAATACTGCATACAATTTGCAGCGCACTGGTTTTGGACTGGTGTCCCAGGGTAGCCTTTTGCCCCCCGAGGCTGCTGAGAAGGCGATGGCAGGGATTCGTTTTTCTTGCTCGGCATAAACAGCGCTGGCGACAGTGCCGGAAAAGCGTAGATTTCCCAGGTTAGATCCGACATTGGGGCCTGTAACAGCCAGCTCAGGTGAATTGCTGTTCCACAATCGCGGTGCAAATCGCTCGAGGCCATAACGCATAGCCGTCACAGGGTATGAGTTAACCCAGCAGAGGTCTGGGCGTGTCTTATTATGGCCAAATGGACCTCTCTCACCTGGGCAGCTGTTGTACTGGCAGGGTCTCGAGAGTGGCAATGGGTCCTCATCAAGCGAACCTAAGGGAGTGGTTTCTTTTAGTACTCAGAGTGGCCATCCGAAACTGGAAGTTAGTCCGCAACGTACCCTTCCCGGACTGGTCATATGCTGGAGCAGAGAGCAAAACTTCATGACCTACGGCATGCAGCTCATCTTTCAAACAGCGGGTATAAAGCTCGGCCCAGCCGTCGTCGTTCGACTGAATGATACGTAGGCCCCAGACAGTCAAGGACTTGACAAGAACAAGAGCGACAACGACTGCGTACAGACGCATTATCTGTATATAAATCATTAAAAGAATTGAATTGTAGATGAGGGCTCTGTATTCAAAGATAGAGACATATAGGCCTTTAAAGTAGGTAATAGGCTGGTTAAATATTACACTTAACTATTAATTAACATCCCCGCCTAAAGTTTTAAGTTAATAATAGACTTACACATAACAAACTTTTACAGCGATAGATTGATAATATTAATAGGCTACCATAATTTAAGAAGTAATAAAGTTTTACGTGTACGCCTTATACCTATTTAGATTTTTAATATAGAGGCAAACAGGCATAGACCTTTATAAAAACCTGTAACATACTCTATCCCAGGTAATATATATTGTGCCGTATCCACTGGCCAAGCTTACATACCGATAAGGGGGGGTGGGGGCATTACTACGCAGTCTGTTATTCTTTTACTACCGCTCTTACTTCTCTTGCTGCTGTAAAAATAGTCTAGTAGCATCGATATTATACCCTTTTTAATTGCCAAGACTTAAGGAAGTCTATAAGCATTACTATTTTATTTTAAAGAAGTGATTAGCATTATGCTAACGCGTAGACAATACGGCGACAGACCTTACCGAAGCAAGCAAAGGTCATCACAGGTAAATGTATGCGTTATATCTGGGACGGATTTTGCTAGTTATAACAACCGAGAATAACGCACTAGAGACCGATGGCAGGGAGTTACACGCTTTTCTAAAGGGTTGCCGATGTACTGGGTGTGCCGATGAGGGCGTACAGCAAAGGGTTTCACAGTGAACGGACGAGCATCGCCTTTTGTACGTCCGTCACCGGCGTCTCCTCGGAGGTCCGCCCCGGTTTGTCGTCGTTCTTGCCGTTATGCTGAGCTCCGTTAGCGCCGCACAGCAGGCTTGTGATGCTATCCTCCGAGTCCTCCAACGTGTGCTCCGTCAGGATGTTCGAGTGTCGGATGGCCGCTAACGAATTTGCGTCCAGCTTTATAATTAAAGGACGAACCCCTGCCCAATGTCCGGAAGGGAACGTGTAGGCATCTTCCTGTTCCCCACTAATGCTGGAGGTGGTGGCAGCGCGCAGCACTGTGGTTAAAATGTGTACCTTGCTCCAGTACATTGAGAGAACATCCTGATGCCAGACAGGTCCTTCGAGAAGCCATATCAGAATTTGGAATCGTATGCCCTGTAGAGAATGTATGCAGGAAACCGCACCCTTGACGCTCCACGTAATATACCCTTGCCGCCTTAGGTGCATATCTAATCACCTTCTAAATGTTCAATAGCTTGGGTTTTTATCTGCCCGCTTCAACACACGCTACTTCTAACGTGCCCGGCGTCCGTCACTACTTGCCTTGTCCATATTGCTGCCTAGATGATAACTATTGAGATGTGTCTCGATATCCACCTACAGGTATTATTCGTGCCGATCGCTGTGCTAGGAGCAGTCGCATGCCCCTTTATCAAACGTTTCTTCATCTGCCGTCAATTCGCACGTGACCATGGCTGTAAGCCTGTTACGCGAAGCATGAGTAAGGATCCTTTTCTAGGCCTCGACACAATTCCCGAGAGTATCCGCGCTTGCAGGCAGCATTATATTTTCAAAAGGAACCGCGAGTTTTTCACTGTCCACGGCAATACCATCAGAGTAAAGGAGCTGCATAAAAGTGCAATCGTGACAGTCGAGCCGGAGAACATCAAGACGGTCCTTTTGCTCAAATTCAAGAACTATGGCATTGGCCACCGCCTCGAAGCATTTAAAACGCTGTTGGGCAAGGGCATATTTGACACAGATGGCGAGCACTAGGCTGCGTCGCGCTCTCTTATCCGACCCAGCTTTACCCGCCATCAGGTGGCCGACTTAACCACGCTTAAGGATCTGATCCAGGACCTGTTCTTGTTGCTCCCGCGTGATAGTAAGACAGGTATCCTTAGGCACTAGTATATAGCTTTACCAGTATTAATATAATAGAACGTAAATATATTAGAAGTAAAACTTTAATATGTTTGGTATAGGCTTATTAATTCATATAGTAGACAGTAATCTATCTAATTTTAGAATATAAGTTCTGGAAAGTAAAAGATTACCAGTCTTCTAGTATAAAGTTAGTCTGTTCACCTTAATGTAAGTAGGTATGAGCAGCTTTGCTTTCTTCTCTTACCCTTAACCTTTAACTCTAGAACAACCCTAAAGCAATATTTGTATGTATCTCCTATTAGCAAAGCTAAAACCTTCTAAGGTCTTACACTGATAGTATAAAAGGTTTAGGCTTACGCTACTATTTGCCTCGCTATGTACGCAAAGTTCGTTTCTATTACAATCGCCAGCCTCTTGGCTGTTAGCTCGGCAAACCCCCTTTTCAAACGTCAAGGTGTACCTCAGTGCGACACAACCTCTGATTGGGCAGCTGTAGGAGGAAACTGCGCCACTGGAATATGTACTGTTGGGGGCCTTGCAGGAAGGTTACAATGTCCTGCAGATTGGCCTACGCCAGGCGGCGATGACACTGAATTCAAATTGAACCAACAATCTTGTCAGGGGTTAGATGACGGTCGTCAATGCACCTTTCACTACCTCTGCTGCATAGAATAAAGGCATAGGGATACAAGTGCTCTGATTAATACGTTACTTAGATGTGTTAGCTAAGTAACATATCTAGCACATTCAAAGATTAGTTAGATATCTAACATATCTAACATAGTGGGAGCAAGGCATCATACATTGCGACTCTAGTGAAACGACAGAACAGTGTGGCGGCCATGCTGTAGGCAATTGGCAAACACTTCACCCTCCACGTCGATATTGACTTCAATGCCCCCATATTTCAAGGCTTTCTGCCTCTCCGACTTGCTCCGTTACCCGTAGCAACACCAGCGGTGACAGTGGTTCGTATCCCGAGTTTCTAAGGAGCAGCGCGAGCGGGAGTATCCTTACCACAAGCTCTTGGGTATCATGGTTTTGGTGTACGCCGACTTCGAATACGCGTGGAAAAACTTGCTGCATATTGATAATTTACCTTGGCTTTACGATCATAAAGTCAACGAGGGCATGGTCTTAGCCTTTGCAGCCTACGTTTTCATGGCTGACGAGGCCACCCGACGGGTATCAGGCATCCAAGATGGCGTCGGACTCCGTCATGTGTCCATCAACACTGCTCTACTGGTCAACAAGGTCACACTCACCGAGCTTGTCACCACCTTGCGCCGCCACTACTCGACCGATACGCCAAACTGCGTCGCCTATATTCATATCGCCGCCTGATTGCCGGGAGGACCAAGTCGCTAACTCTCTTATACAGCGCCAAAGACCAGCTTGAGGTATTGCTAAAGGCCTGGGAGTGCTTTGAGAATAGCACCTGCTTAAGCAGCATGAACAAAATGTATCCATCTCAATGGAACAACAATGGCCCCTAGGGCAGCCCCAAATGGACCTGCGGAGGGGACACCGCTGCCGCCTCTCAGTTAGTTGGTTCATAATTATAAAGGGAGACGGCGTCCCCCCAACCCTCCGGAAAACAAAGATCCTGGAAAATACAGAGTTTTTTACAGCGTTAAGAGGGAGTTCAACACTGCCCCCACCAAAATTCATTACTATGGGGTTGCTCAACATTATGGTAACGGATACTTCAAGTGTAACGGAGGTGCGGTAGCTGCGGCTACTGCAGCACCTACTGCCGATCCCAAGCGTTAGACGCAAGCTAGGTGTGGACTATCACGTTGACGCATAGATCTTAGGATGCAAAGCAGGTGTACACTTTAAAGGGTTAGTGTAACGTAGAATGTTGTTGATAATTAGTCGCAAGGTCTTCCCAGTTAGGTAATTTACTAGGTCTAGATAGGATTACTAGGCTAATAGGCCGGTTCAGATTCATACAGTCAGATACATACTTAAAGTCTGGAAATTCACCCTTTATTTGCCCCTAGTCACCCTATCACGATCTTTGTAAATAGACCTATAAGATTAATAGTTAGCTCTACCTAACTTTTATGTTAAGAAATAACTAGAAGGGACGTGCTACCTTACTTTCTACCAGACGTATCTGAAGTGGATGTTTTCATGGTCTGTAAGATCTTGGAAGTCTGTATCGGTGTGCACCCTCTCCCCGGCAGCGTTGTCTAACTGATCACGCCGGTAGTTCTCAAGCCAGCAATACGTCATGTAGAACATCATGGTAAAGATGCTCATGATATATGATACCAGCATGGCGCCTATGCCAAGAGGGTATAGCGGAGCTTGGGTCGATTTGAAGAACTGTGGCCCGATAATGTTGCTGATGCAGTAGGCGCCGAAAACAACGGCATTGAGTGTAACCTTCTTGGTGTGGCCGGCTGTGTTTGCGCTGTTCATTCCGAGAGCGACTAAGTACTTGTAAGTGATCACGGTTTTCAATTGTATGAGACAGGCTAACCAATGTAAGGTCCGAGGTAGAAGTAAGACCAATAGAGTGCCAGGAGCCGGGGAGTATAGCTGTCCAAGGGCAAGGTGTATAGTAGCACGGTGGCAATCATGCCAACGACCAGACCGCCAATCACAAAGGCCCCGCGGACTTGTAGATTCTTGAAACGTCTGGTACAGTAGTAGACACCGAAATTGCATAGGTAGCTGCTAAGAGTCTGGATAACACCAGTTGGTATCATAAGCAAGGTGGAGCGTTGTGCGGAATAGCCGAGGCCGTTGATGATCAAGGGAGCAAAATTGGTGAGGCCACCGTTAGGAATCGACACCCAGATATTGAACAGAAACATAAGCCAGGTTTTGGGATCAGTAACAACCTCCCGAAGTTGCGCTCGGCTGAAATACTTGTTTTCTATTCCGGTTTGGTTAGCGCGCATGCGCTCAATCGCTACGAAGCGTTCCCTCTCCGTAATAAACTTGGCCTTGACAGGGTTATCGGGTAGGAAGATGCAACGACACCGTACAAGACGGAAAAGCCACCGGTGATCCAGAAAAAGCTACGCCACGCGTAATCACGGGAAAGGAAGCCTATTGCCCAGCCGCAAGTTCCAGTGATCAATGTTGAAAGACCTATTCAGAGAGGTGCGTCAAGGACGGATAATAGATCTAGAAGGCCATACAACAAACAGAAAGAAAGAAGAAAACATAGAAAATAGGAATGGGAGAGGCTTACCGGTATAGAAGAGACCAGCACGAACAGGTTGCTCCTCGCGGGTGTACCACATGGTCATGATAATGAGGTTTCCGGGGGCTACAGGCGCTTCTAGTGCTCCCAGCAGCACTCGCGTCACAACCATGGGCACGAAGCTGTTGGCGAAGCCCGCACCAATAAGGACGACGCCCCAGGTCACCATAACCGCAAACATGGATGTAGCGATTGGTAGGCGCTGGAGAATTTGCGCGGAAGGAAAACTCCATAGGAGGTAACCGAACTGCGCGAGTGTTATGTTAGATGATAACGCCATCTAGCTGATGGTACACCAGGACCATCCTTTGCTTTACTTACGTAGAAAGCAGAACCCACCCAGGCGTACTCGTCGCCCTTGAGGCTCAAGTCCTCCCGGAACCCGTACAGCGCCGCGGTAGAAGGAGTCACCTTATCCATGGCCGGCAATGTGATATTGAGCCATAGAAGGGGAATCAGTCGGAGATCGAGCTTCCAACGAAGCCTGAACTCTTCAGCGCGATCGTAGCCGGGTTCGTTGACAAACTGGTCGGCGAGGGTCGCGGCAATGTCGCCTCTGTGGCCATTCCTAGCCCTCAAATTGCCATCGCGAACTGAGACGGCATCATCAGTGCCAGACTCTCCCTGCTTCTTGAGAGACATTTGGTTGAAAGAAATCGTTTAATTCCGGACTGGCGATCTAAAACTTATATGCACAGCTTTTTGGGCCCTGCGCGAGTTAAAACAGAAAACGTAAGCTGGAAGCTACGCAATCATGAATCCAATGGTATTCTCGGAAATAATGTCAAGCAGGACGACGTCGAAGCTGATTCTGTACAGAGCAGTCCATCCAGTGATTATAAGCATGCCGTTGCTAGCGTGGCCGCATTACCAAACAGCTGCACTATCAAGCTGCATTATCAAGCTGCACTATCAAGCTGCACTATCACCCACACAAAGAAGGTTGCAACATCTAGGCAGTCCACCTAGACCTCGCGTCGATAGCCAGAAGACGTCAAGATTGCTTGAACCACGCTATTCTACCCGTGATACGGGTGGGGACCATCAAGTTGCCGCCAATGATATCTGTCTCGCGTGCGCCAAATGGCGGACTTGTGTCCGCTGATCTGAAGAAACCGCAATCATCGCACAGTGGGGAAAGCATGGATTCAGGGACCTAGACAACGAGCATGGGTCTGCATAGGATGTCGCATATCATGGGGAGAAACTATGACTGGTTTCCTAAATAGTGAAAATAAGAAGTGAAAACAGGAGGTGGTAAAGATGTTACCTTTGGAGTTGGAGATGATTGGAATCTTGGGTTCACCTGAATTCGTCACCAATGAGCTGTAGATCAAAGATTGAAGCCATAACGATGTCGAATATGTTACACTGTGGCAACTCTTTGTGACGAGATAGAGACACGGCATATCGGGCTAGGCATATAAACTACAAGAAGCACTGATAGCCACCAGACCTCGATACTACGTAGTTAAAGAATGCTGGTGATGCTGGCGGTGAAAACTTTAGAGCTTCATTTGTGCGAATTGCAATGGGAGTACGAGAGTTCAGCAACAAACATAATCTTATCTATTGAATTCGGCTAGACCCGTCTTAGCGTTTTTATGGCTACGGCTAATCTCTGGATGCCTTCATTGATCTCTTCCTCCGAGTGCCAGGCCCAGCATAGCCTGGCACCTTGCCCGTAGCTCCGCTTCGCTCGGGCGACACTATCTGTGTCTCCCCAAACGGCCATGAGGTCGCCGTGGGCAATCCGCAGGTCATGATGTGCCAGAGCGTGCTCGGCTATCTCGGAGAGCGGCGGAGTGTGCTCAGCAAACTTTAGAAACAGGAAGAAGCCGCCTACTACATCTACCTCACCAACGTCAGCCATACCGTGTGGCACGATGGTCACGCCCAGGGGTCCCAAGTTGATCTGAATAGATTTGATGATGGCATGGTAGCGCCGACGGTATGCTGGGATCAACGTATCCTGGATATGTGTCTCAATGGCACCAGACTTCAATAGATGACCCATCAACATGGAGGAAAGATGTGCCTGTGAGCCGCCGGAGACAACAGCGCCAACCTTACAGAGGTCCGCACTGACCAATGGCGAGCCTTCCACCCAGCCGACTCTCACACCCGGCGCCACGATCTTAGAGAAAGATCCGTTGCTGATGGCGTTGCCCCAAGGTGACGCGCCTGGCAAGGTGCGATCGATGTCCACCAGCCGCGGCGGGGGAGCCGCGAGCTCTACGTCGGTAGCCATCTCATTCCCCGACCATCGCAACCAGTCGTACACATCATCAGCGATGATGCACGCGTCAAACTCGCGTGCTAGTTGCACTAATTGTGTCCGCCGTTGGCGAGACATGACCTTGCCACTCGGGTTGCTAAAGGTTGGGACGACGTAGAAAATATGGCGGTAGATTTTAGCCCGGGAACAGGGCAACACATCTGCTTGATTGCCCAGAACGTTCTTCTCAGCCTCGACGAGCGAGCGCCTCAGGAATCCAATGTCGATCCCTTCATCGTCTTCCGGAACGCCTCGCAGCCGTCCTGCGAACCCAGCGTCTTGGAACGATGGACAAGCGAGGAAGTATGTGGGCTCGACCATCTAGATATTCTTTGTGTAATTTGGGTTTGTGAACCTGGACAACAGCATTCCCAGCGCCGCCGATGCCCCGTTCGTAACGAAGAGGCGATGGGGTGAAATCTCCCCGGCGCCCGGTTTATAGAAGCGGGTCAGCCAAGCGGCAAGAGATGTCCGGAGGTCTTGGTGGCCAGGATCAGGCCCGTACACGAGGCTTTGTGCGGCGACCTCGGGATCGAGGAGTATTGATTGCGCTGCCTTGGCCAAAGCCTTACTGGGGAAAAGAGAGGGGCTGGGCCACCTGATTCCACGCGGAAAAGTCCCAGGTTAGCCTTAAGAGAGCTAAGCTGCAGGAAGCCTAATCCAGACAAGCTTACCCGAGTTGTAGGTTGATGTGCTTCTCGGACCATGGTGACGATGCCATCGTTGTACCGTCAGCCGGAAAGTGTATGCTTCGGTTAATAATGACAAGCCCAGAGAACCCTTGAATGCCGTAGACAGAGAAATAGCAGAGGTTGCGGATTTTAGTAGTACAATTGTTTCGATTAAATACATCGCGTCTTATTTAGGGCAGGGCGCCACTGACCCCCAAACAGAGGGAAATCAGAATATCGTAATATCAAATTCATAAGGTTAGATGGGAAATCTACAATTCCAGTCTTGAGCGGGCCAGAGTCCGACAAGCTAGCAGCGGACAATCTTACTGATACCTGATAACAGGGGAAACTAGGCACGGGTAGAGAGCTACGTCAGCAGTCAATCCATCATAGCCCAGCTTAGACGTACTGATAACAACAGCCTGACCTACCTGCAGGCTGGCGGACTCGCGATAACGTCTCCCACTGATTAGAGCCTGAGGCATCATACATAGCCCAGAACTGAGTCCGAAGAGGAGAAGAAGGGGCCTGATGGATTGTTCTTAGATCTTACACGACTAATTTGACTTGCTTTTCACACTGGATCTTGTCCCTTCGGCCTTGTACCAATTAGTTTTTGCCGGCCTCTAAGGCCTCTAAAGATAGCAGTGTATCAGGATGGAGATGGCCAGCAGGCGGACAACGCCTGGTGGAGGGCGCACGGCGGCGCGTCGAGTGGCCTGTGTCCGCTGCCGGAGGCGAAAGAAACGCTGTGACCATGTTGTGCCCGTCTGTGGCGAGTGCAAGAGGACCGGCGCCGAGTGTGTTCAGCTCGGCCGCCGAAGCAGCGGCGCATTCACCACCGTACCCACCGCTTACATACGTCAGCTCGAGGGGATCGCTGGCAGGGACGACCAGGACCAAGCCATTCATGTCACGCTCGACATTGCTGAACATTCACGCTCCCCTGAAGATGACCATTTCGACGGCAGTTGTGGGCGTGACGTTACAGAAAACAGTGACCAATCCTCACCTCACGAAGTCCAGAACCACCTGAATGACCTTGTTTGCTCTACCGCTGGGCAATCTTCGCATCTCAATACTTCTTCGCCCCAAACGCGCGACTCAAGCGTTCCCGAGTCTGTTCCGAGCGTCGCCGAGCTTGGGCAGGACCCTCGCAACGTACAGGGGCGGGCTAACTATTTGCCCGAGATTGAGCCCTTACGAAGCCAAGATATCACAATTAGCTCCACGGAGAGGCTGGTACTAAGGCCTCTAAGTGACATTGTCATCTTCATTGGAGAAGACTGGATGGACCATTACGCCAACATCTATTTCCAGCATATCCAGCCTCAGTGGTCATTCCTGGACGAGTATGCTTGGCGGAAGGCGTACGAGACCTGGAAGAGGAACCCATACAAGGTCGAATCCGTGGAGAGCTTCATTATTCAGCTGGCCCTCGCCGTCGGTGCCCTCGCCTGTAGCTCGTTTCGCATGGATTGTCAACATTCAGCTCATGCAACCAAGCTACATGATGGTGCCGTCCGCAACCATTTCATCCACACCACACAGCACCCGCTAGCGCTAATACGGACGCAGACCTCGCTTCTCAGCCTGCTATATGCCTTTCACAGTCCATCTCCAGCGGGTATACCCGGAGGCATCATGCTTGTGCTCATGAATTGTGCCAGCCTCGTCGAAGAACATGATGAGGCGGGCAATCCCCAGTGCCTAAATGCCAATTAACTCTAATACCCCACTTCCGCACCACCCCCACTTCTACACCACCCAACTTCTCCTCCTTCAACAACATCACCACCTTCTACAAACTATCATAACAATTACCATATATTGCCAAACAGCGCCATTTACTCAGAATACCTTCTTTAACCTATTATAAAGCTATATACCGAGTTTAAGCTCTAACAGGCACTTAGGGATATCGATACCTACTGCTTTATCTGCTAGGCAGCTTAAAACTAAGGAATCCTATACTATACTCTTTAATATTGGTTCTACAGTATGTAATTAAAGAATACTGCCTATATCTATATATAGCGATTATCCTAAGTGCAGGAGGATTATCTGGCTGGATAGGTTTAAATCCAGGATGCCTTAGGCGCTGGCCCTACCTATTAATAACTAAAGGGTCTAGTAGAGCGTATACTAGGCGATACCTATAATACCTATTAACCTCTAGGCAAGAGATAGATATACTGATTCCTACAGTAAAACCTATTAATTAGGACCTAGCAACCTAAAGTAATAGATGCCTGGCAATAGAAGGCCTATTCTTTTAAGGTTATCTAGGGTTTTTTCTATTATCTAACTAATATCCCTGCTATCTAGGGAATCTATCTATCTAACTAATAGAATATAGATAAAACTGGTATTATAAAAGGCAGGGGATCTAATAGGCTAGTGCTAGGCTCTACAGTATTTTAGTATATCTAAAAAAAGCAGCCAGGATCCTAGATATAGGTATCTATTATTAAGTGTATAGCTGCTAATAGGAGGTCTTTATACTTACTGGTTATATATAAAGGTAAGTTAGTCTAGACCTAATAGTTTTTATCTAACTTATCTAGATATAAAGGATAACACTTTATATATACTAATAATAGCTAAATAACTAAAAAAACTACCTTTAAATAGTTAAAAAAGGTCTTTATTCTAAATATTATACTTAGTAAACTAAAAGCAGCTAGACTATTGGTTCTAGATAAGTATTATAGCCATATATCTATAGACTTTATATAGAAATACTTTTAGAATAAGATATATCTACTATATCTACTGTTATACTCCTTTATTATCCTCTAGCCACTAGATATATTAGTTTTTAGCTAATTAAAGTATACCTATTAAAAGAAGGTTAAATATCTAGATAACTAGGTTAGTAATTTAACTGTTACTAGTAAAAAGGTATTTCTAGCCTATTATATAAAGGCTAAAGATATAGCTATAATAGTCTAAAACGTTAGAAGTAGCTAGAGGTTAGCTAGACTATAGCTAATATCTATATAACGACCTCTATCTAACCCTATAGTAACTAAGGACTAACAGACTAGCTAGACCAGCTAGCAGACTAACCAGCCTAACAGCTAACAGTAGGATAAAGCTATATCTATTATCCTATAGTTAACCCTTTATTAGTCTGCTAACTTATAGTATTAATTATACTAGTTAATCTAGTTAGCTAAAAATAAATTAGATACTTATACTATTTATTACCTATTTAGAAAGGTATAAAAAAGATATAATAAGGAGGTATCTAGAAGGATACTTCTAAAGTAAAAGGTCTACCGGTTAGAAAGCCAGTTAGAGGACCTATAGTAACGCAAGAGGAAAAAGGTCTCCCTATTGCCTAATAGCACCTTTACCACTATATAGGATATTTAATAGGCGTAAAGTATAGATATCGGTAATATAGATAGTCTAGATAAATCTAGTGTATCTAAATTATCTAGTGAGGCCGGAAGTTATATATGGGTGGGCGGTAGACCTGGTGAAATAAGTGGTGATAGTGGTGGTGATGGTGGTGGTGATGGTGGTGCAAAAGTGGGGGTGGTGCATAAGTAGGGTAGTTGAGTTATGAGTATATGCGACATCATGCCATCATGAGTTGCCATATTATAAACGAGGTGGTTCTATCAGCGTGGACGTACGACCGTACTTTTACCTTTGACTTCCTGGACGACAGAGTATGTAATTATCACACGAAGTGCGTGCAGACTCTAAAACAGCTACTTACAACGACAAATATGACAGCTTTACCAGTATGTGTCGCGGCTGACGCTGAACCGGAGAGAATACGGTTTCTTTGAGCACCTCTTCCGCCTAAGATGTATTCAGTCCAAGATACGGCACAATAGCAAGAAGCTGCAGCAACTCGATTCGAATGATCCGTTCCGCCAGGTGTGCCGGTCGCGCTTAACGAATGAACTACACCGATGGAAGTCCAATATTCAGCTGGTGGCAAGCTCGAGTCCGGTGGATAATCTGGTCTATCATAACCCAATCTCCCTTTCCAAGCTCTACGACTACAGCTTGTCTATTCTTATGCAGGAGCAGCCCAATCTGATGGGCGTTGATGAAATCGGACACCTGGTCGAAAGCTGCAGCGAAGCTTGTCGCACCTTCCAGCTCTCCCAGCAGAATGATGTGTTGATGTACTGGACCTGGTCATCGGTGAGTTGTTGAACTTGGCTCATCTTGTTCAGCTTGGAAAGCTGACACGGGTAGCTCCTGTACCAGTTCCGCCTTGGCATCCTGCTCTTATACTGCTATTTCATTACGGTACCCACAATGCGAACTCCTGTATTCAATCTACCAGAGACTCTGTTAGGGGTGAAAAGCTGCCACCGTAATCTAGCTGGCTTCTCAACTCGCTGGCCCCGTGCCGGCATATTTCTCCAAGCGTATCAACTCCTCGCCGAGGGGACCTTCAAAGGCATCATGTTTGACCACACGTGCAACGCACCTGTTCTAGACCTTACGTCTTTACAGACGCAGAACGCACCGTACCTGTTAGAAGGCGATCGCAAGTCTGAAATGGAGAAAATCCTTGACGAGCTGCGCTTGCATCATGTGCACCAGGCTGTCCTTGTTTTGATTAACGAAATGGTTCACAAGCCTCGCGCGGAAGATGTCGACTACGACAGAGTACAATTCGCCCCTGACATGTCACTGAATGGGGTCGACCTGTTCAGTTTCTAAAGAGTCTCGAGGCGTTGTTGTTTGCAATCGGAATCACAAACAGACAACCCCTCCAGTGCTGTTAATACTTTTTTATCTTAGGAAACAAGTGAATATGCCGTTTATATATTATATGGGTTGATACAGTGAGCATTGCGATTATTAACAGCAATCGAATTTGAATTAGGCGACATGCCCTAGTTCAATATAAGTTGTGCCATTGGTCTAGCTAGCATGCCAGCCACAAGCGACCCTCGTGGTCATATTCGCAATGCGAACGGTCTGGCGACCGTAATATCACTCGAAAAGATGTTCCATGCCAATATTCTGCTACGCACACTTCCAGTCCTGAGCCGAATCACGACAACATGTTCTAGAATATCATTAGCGCAGTCACTTGCCTGCTTCTCCACGCAACGGGATTTAAACTCACAAAGTTGATTTTGTATTCCGCGATCTTCTGCATTCCGTCTTCTTGAACATAACTTTGCTCGGCAGTCCAAGTACCTGCTTCCTGTTGACCATCGGATCGTTGATACGTCGTATGGCCTTCGATCTTGAGCGTCAACGGCGACGTCTGTATGACCGAGACACTTTTGACATCATGGACGCGCGAGTCCGTGTTGTTCCACGAAGCGGCAAGATAATCTCTCAATGCTACACGTGTCGAGCACGATTAGTCAAAATCATCTTCACGCATGCCCGTCCTCTTTTTGTTTAAGGCAGGAAGCCACAAGAGTACGATTTAAAGGAATATCCAAATACCTACTCACCTTCAGTACCAATCGGAGATTGAGCACCCTTGAGCAGCTTGCCGCTCTTACTAAAGCAACCCGCCCAAGCGTCGACTGCGTCCTTGCGGTCGGCAGCCTCATATAAGAAGTCGATGCCGCGCTTGATTTCCGCCGGGATGGCACTTGGGTCGTACTCGTAATCCAGGATAGCCATCTTTTGCCAAGCTTTTAGGTGAGCTACTGTATGACTTGTTAATCTCGAAGGTAAGTTGAGAAAGATGACGAATCGGGTAAGCTGATACAAATCGTAATATACTCGTCTGAAGCCAGCATGGAAACAGAACTACCTACGCAAGTTTTGTGGCAAGCGACGTGAAATCCCATCTACCTTTTTTATAAAGTCTCGAAGGTTCCAAGTCTAAAGGGTTATTTCACTCTGTATCATACCAACTACAGAGCGGGGAATCGTTGAAGTTGCTTGTCGAGACGCAAGATGATACACTTCACCACCCGCTTTGCAAGCTCCTTGAGCATGCGAAAGACTTGTACACACTACAGACTACAAGTTTTCATTGGACAGCGTCGGGAGATGGTGCGTTATCTCGTCGCACAAAAGTCCGCCTGCGGGGATCATGGCCGCGGTTGGGGTCGATAGCAATCATTTGTGGAGAAAGCTTTCCCGTAATAATTTCTGGCAATCGACGCACAAAAACGGACCCAGCCTCCATAGCTTCCGGGTCTGATGGCGACGGCTTATCGGTGATGGTCCTAGAGACACGTTTGTCAGTCTGCTCTGGATCGACACAACCGGAAGCTCTGCAGGTTGACAATGCGTATAACAATCGACCTGTCTTCAACCCTGCAAAACAGGTCGAGGGTTCGGCAAAGTCAATTTACTGACCGCTGCAAGGTCCTGGTGAAGGGGGAGAAATGCTTTTGCTGCGTATTAAAACGACGACGACGAACTCCTCTTCCCTTTCTCTGGAAGCGCCTTGACGTATGTTCGATGCCGATCGAGGATTCAATGACAGATGCCGTGGTTGCAGGAGAAGACTTTAACCTTTCAGCCTATTCTTCCTGCCTTGGGCTGCAGGTCTCTGAATATTATCTTTGGAGCAGAGGCCTGGAGGGTCCGTGGATGGAGGCAACGCAAAGGGATCGACCGGTCCTGCGATCGGGGTGGTCGGCGTTATTGTTCAAATCGAAACAGTCAATGTCAGGGCCCTGGCAGAGGGAGAAGTCACCGGTAAAGTCGAAGTTGCGCCACATAAGGCAGCAGGCTTTTGTGTAGTGTTGAGTGGTGCGTTCTGTTGTAGCTAGTTGTTGTAGAAGCGGAGACGTTCTCCTCTTGCGGGACGGGATAAGTAGAGGAAGATGGGAGCGAAACGGTAGAAGAAAGGATACTCACAGGGTGAGTTGGAAAGGACCTCTCCGAGTTCGAGATGTCATGATGCTGTTCATTATGATGCCAGTGTGGTTCATGATCAGATGTAGATGCTTGCATTCTCTGACCATGCATAGAATTGGACTCGCTGCATTCCCTGGAGAGAATGTCATGACAGGTACAAATAGGCCTACAAGCGCCTGGGCTTAAAAACCCGCCTTTCCTTAAGTCTATTCCTTAATTTTTTTCTGGTCTTTTACAATATATATCGTGCTCAAGGTTATATTCAGCTTGACACTTGAGTATTAGGTAGGCACATATAGAATGATCGTCCTTATTCCCCGCTATCTTCTTCATCATATTAAACAGACAGTCTCCTAGCTGGACCTTGACCTGTTCAAGTACGTGTACAGCCACAATAATCTTTGTCTAGTTACTTTGGTATCAAAGAACCAGAAGTTGGCCCAGACGTGGCCACCAAAATCGTGCGGGCCCTAGATTGTCAAATCGGCACCAAGATAAACGGATATGCGGATATGGATGAAGAGTATGTCTGTATGTAGCAGAGTAAGTAGAGAGATCTGGGAGATTGACGGGTGCTGTGCTGGGGTAAAAAGAACTTACCAATGTCACATTCGACGCCAACAGAGACGCCAATCTCGGCGCGGAATTGAAAGGGATTTGAAGAAGTTGATGAAGGTATCAAACACAACGTCGCAGTACGCGCTCACAGGGCCGACGCGTAGAGAAAGGTACAGCCGCCCACCCGCCATGGCACAATTCGGAGTCAGCGCCAGGTAGCTTAACCCCGAGACTTGGATCATGTCACCGACGGTAAAGTTGAGTCCAAAACGGTCTGGAGTCGGGTAATGCGACGGCAACCGATATCCGCGCGCGTACCCTCCGATGGAAATCACCCAATCGCCAGCATGCGAGTGGTTCCGAACCAGAGGTAGAACGCCGCACCGCCAATGAGTCGTGCCTACGGAACACAGACATGCGATGACGGCGCCATGACCCGTTGGCGGCGATGTAGCCATCGGTGAAGTCGATCTTGACCTTTATAATGATCTCTGCGTAGAAGAGCGACGTGTGTACCGCCGTTAACGGCTTTATCTGGAAAACTCTAACTCAACTACCCTACTTATGCACCACCCCCACTTTTGCACCACCATCACCACCACCATCACCACCACTATCACCACTTATTTCACCAGGTCTACCGCCTACCTATATATAACTTCCGGCCTTACTAGATAATTTAGATACGCTAGATTTATCTAGACTATCTATATTACTGATATTTATACTTTACGCCTGCTAGATATCCTATATAGTTATAAAGGTGCTGTTAGGCAATAAGGGGACCTTTTTCTTTTTATATTACTGTAGGTCCTCTAACTAGCCTTCTAACCGGTAGACCTTTTACTCTAGAAGTATCCTTCTAGATACCTCCTTATTATATCCTTTTTATACTTTTCTAAATAGGTAATAAATAGTATAGGTATCTAACTTATTTTTAGCTAACTAGGTTAACTAGTGTAATTAATACTATAAGTCAGCAGACTAATAAGGGGTTAACTATAAGATAATAGATATAGCTTTATCCTACTGTTAACTGTTAGGCTGGTTAGTCTGCTGGCTAGTCTGGCTAGTCTGTTAGTCCTTAGTTACTATAGGGTTAGATAAAGGTCGCTATATAAATATTAGCTATAGTCTAGCTGACCTTTAGCTACTTCTAACGTTTTAGACTATTATAGCTATATCTTTAGCCTTTATATAACAAACTAGAAATACCTTTTTACTAGTAATAGTTAAATTACTAACCTAGTTATCTAGATATCTAACCTTTTTTTAATAGGTATATTTTAATTAGCTAAAGACTAATATATCTAGTGGCTAAAGGATAGTAGAGGAGTGTAGCAGTAGATATAGTAGATATATTTTATTTTAAAAGTATTTCTATATAAAGTCTATGTCGTGCTAAAAACGACGCCGTTAGTCGCAGAGCAGTAACTAACGCCTTATATAAGACCTATAGGTCACAACACACCCCCCCAGACTAAGCAGAGCATTATACTTAGTCTGGCTGACACCCCTAATCTAAGCAGAGCATTATACTTAGTTAGAGTTGACAGGGGGAGCGACACCCCCTGGCCTACCAGCCTGTAATAGGAATCGAACCCTAAGTATTAAAATACTGCCAGACCAGGCTACACGTGGGAATCGAACCCACAAGGTCTATGACGCTCAGACGCTAGACTCTGGGGCTGTACCATACTGGCACCAGAGCGAACTGGGCTCATAACTGTCGTGCCAAAAACGACGCCGTTAGTCGCAGAGCAGCAACTAACGCCTTATATAAGACCTATAGGTCA